>CAUYON010089179.1:0-46465 GCA_963573935.1 Arctocebus calabarensis | reverse complement strand
AATTATTTTTTGAGAACCTGACAACAGAAAGACTGAGATGGATGCAAACTTATCCTAATAGTTTCAAACTGAAATAGCACCTGTTCAGCCTGAAAGTACCTAATATTAAAATTAAATAGGCTCGGCACCTGTGGCTCAAGCCGCTAAGGCGCCAGCCACATACACCTGAGCTGGCGGGTTCCAATCCAGCCCAGGCCCGCCAAACAACAATGGTGGCTGCAACCAAAAAAAAATAGCTAGGCATTGTGGCGGGCACCTGTCATCCCAGCTACTTGGGAGGCAGAGGCAGGAGAATCGCTTGAGCCCAGGAGTTGGAGGTTGCTGTGAGCTGTGATGCCACAGCACTCTACCCAGGGTGGCAGCTTGAGGCTCTGTCTTCAAAAAAAAAAAAAAATCAGTGTGGCAGGAGCCATAGACAGTACCATCAGAGGTCGCTTGGTTAGCGCAGCTTTCAAGCAGCCACATTGTACAGTGTGCCAGGCACTTCCTGTGGCCTTATAACACCCTACACAGCAGGTCTACTTCCTACCAAGTGCATATTTCAGATGAGGAAATTTTCAGCACTGGGATGTTAAGTAACTTGCCCAAGGTCACACAGCTGGTAGGTAGCAGGATAAGAATGTGAGTTTTGCGCCTAGAAACTATAAACCTACAAGCAATCTACAAACCAATCAACAAACTAGGTGTTGTAGATTGGTAGCCCCCAACCTTTTTGGCACCAGGGACCGTTCTGTAGCTCTGAACTCTTCTGAGGCCAATGGTTACAAACTGCCAGAAACCTATTGGCTTCCCCATGAGTGGGTTGCCTCTCCAGTGGACAGTCTTCTCCAGGCCGATCTGGAAGTAAAACCAGGCAGAGTAGGAAGCGCCCTTGGCAACCTCTAATTCTGGATCCTATGTTAGTTAGAAAGGATAAAAGCCATGTCCGGACCCTGAAGGAGGGAGCCTACAACCAGTGGATGCTTGCGTGGGGTGCAGAAGGAGCAGATGCATCTGTTTGCTGTCCTAATCTAGTCCCCAATTTTACAGATGAGAAGACCGAGGCTCGGAGGAGAGATTAACTTGTCCAACATCACACTACTGGTTAGAGCACCATTGTCTCCCAGCCAGTGCTGGCCCCTGCACAGCCTTTAGTTGTGGGAACTGTGTTTGGATAAAATGAGCAGCCTGGCAACTGACAGGTCACCCTTTATCAGCCATGTAGCCACAGCCACAGCTGCAACGCAAACCCAGGCTGGTGTACAGATGCGGGCCCTTCGATGGCTTTGCTAGTTGGGCACTATCAGGACAAAACCCAGGGCCACTCCCAGAAAGTTGTGCCCACCTCTGCATTGTCATAAGCAGAAGCCTCATCATCCCATTGACAGGCTTCTGGTGTGTGCCGGGCCTGCTGGAGGAGAGTGCCATCCTCGGGTAACAAGGCATCTGAATTAGCTAGAATTATTGCTTTGTGGTTTTTTAAAAAACTTATTTATTTAGTTTTGTCTGTGGACATAGAACCAAAGATTAAAAGAGGAACAATTTGGTCAAACCTCCAGTTTTGTCCCCAGAGACTGAGCTCCGGTTTGGCCTGATTTTTACTTCTGGCCACAGGTTGCACGACCACCTTGGTACAGAGTCTGCTCAGAGGCCGTAAGTGGGGCAGAAGGCAGCCTGTTCTCAGCCCACTATCCTTCAGGTGGGGTGAGGAGACCTAAAGATGAGGAGTCAAGCCCACTCACCCCCACAGAGCCCAGAGCCAGACTGCAGCCTGCCTGGCTCTACCTCCTAGTGTCCTGAGAGGTCTGGGTGCCCAGAGTGTCCTTCCCTGGTGGCTCTGCCTCTTCCTTCCTCACCCTTCCTTCCTTTGAACTGAGGCTATGGCCCCTACTGCTCCTTCCCAGACATCTCAGAGGTTTGGGGCCACCTTGGCCTCCCCCAAACCAGCCACCACCATAAGCAGCCCTCAGCCTGTGCTACCTTAGGCCTAGGGACCACTCAATTTCATGACACCCAAGATGTGGAAACTGCAAAAGAAATGTCTTTATTCATTTAACCTTCTTAATATTTACAAAGAACAAAAAGAACAACTGAGATTGGCTCACACAGTGGGTGGCAGATAAACAGATGTGTAACTGGCTTCTGGGGGTGGCTGGTAGGCAAGGGCCCCATCCCACTGCCCATGGTCTGCACAGGGACAGCAGGTGAGCTGTTGGGCTCTGGCCTGGCTGGAGGGGGCCAGCTGAGCCCCACAGCTCCCTAGGCTGCAAGGGTGAGACGCCTCAGCCCCAATCCTGCCCTCCTCTCCCCATAAGAAGGGAAGGGGCATTGGGAATACCCAGGAGGCCACACCACCGCCCTTCCTCAGAGGAGAGCACCTAGAGCCCCCAACACTCCTGTGAGCTGGAGGTGGGGGCCGAGGCCCTGCCGGCCCTGCTAGAGGTAGCCAAAGACATTGAAGATGGGTGGGGCCATGGCCGGCTTGGTGGGTATGGGCTTTAGCACCACTGGCCTGCACACCTGCCCTAGGCCATCCACTTCCTTGCAGAAGTGGGCCAGCTCCCCAGGGAAGGCTGGGCTTTTCCTCCATAGGCCCAGACTGGGGATGGGGCTTTGAGGCAGGGTCCCCGGCAGGCCTGGGTAGATGGGCTGTCCATGGTACTGCAAGGGGCAGCAGCTCCAGGCACTGCTGCGGCCCACCAGGGAAAGCCCAGGCATCTTGAGTGGCTCCTTTTCAGCCAGTGCCCTTGGGGACATGGGCACTGGGACAGCCTCAGGCCCCAAGGTCTCCAAGCCCTTGCAATTTTTTTTACCCTCATAGGGAGGTCCCTCCCTGGGGCCTAGTCCCCCCTCCAGCCCCATGGAGTAGCTGTGGGTGGGCCTCGGCTCTTCCCAGAAGGAAGCAGGCAGCTGTCTTTTCCTCATGGGCACCTGGCCAGGCCTGGCAGCTTCCGGACTCTGCCCCTGTAGGACCTGCTCCTTAGAAAGACATTCCTCGCTGTAGGGATTCCCCAAGGCCTTCTCTTTATAGCCCCCACCCACACGGGGGCTGGACTCAGGGCCTGGATCGAGGAGCAGCCTCCCGGGCTGGTCCTCCGGCCCCCGCTTCAGGTGGGGCTCAGCCGCTCTGCCAGGAAGGCCCCTCGGGAGGCGGGAATACTTCTGGGAGAAGCGCTTGAGCTGCTTCTGCAGGTACTTGCGGTGGTCCACGGAGCGGCGGCAGGGTGCGGACTTGTCGAGAGCTGCCTTGATGTCACTGGACGCCAGGTTCACAAAGTTCAGCAGCATCTTCACATCACTGTCGGATGCCATCACCAGGGGGCCACTGCACGGGGCTTTCCATGAAGAGGGTGGGTTCTGCTGGTGATCGGCAACTCCACGGAAGGGCACTGAGCTGACCTGGGGGACGCAACAAGCCATTGGAATCTCTCCGGGAAACCATACCCAGCCCTCCCCAAAGGCCACACCACCCGGCTGCAAGCTGTCCCCAGCACCCCTCAGCCCTAGACAGAACTCTAGGTGGTGGGACACTTGTCCAAGTCGCTGAGCGTCTCCTGCTATCTGTGACGGGACAGGTGCTAACAGAGCCTCATCCAGCTTCCTCGGGTCTGGTGCCCTCTTCTTGCAGCTGAGATGCAGAGAGATCATGCAACTTGCACAAGACGACCTGGCTACAAGTGGCATTGCCGGGGTTGGAGCGCAAGCCCCTGTGCTCCCAGCCTGCCGTGAGTCCTACACACCACACTGCCAATGTGCACAACTTGCCATTGAGGTTTTTATTTTCTGAACGGAGGCAACTGCTCCACTTTACAGCAAGGCCAAGCCCCCTTCCTTCCTGGTGGTGGCTTCCCCCTCCTACCACCCCCGCCCCCAGCCCCAGGAGCCTCAGCCCCCCTCCTCAGTCCCCACGCTCCACCCCTAGCTCTCATGCAGGACCAGGCAGGACCCCTGTCTGGCACTTAATCGAGACCTGCCTGGCGGCTGGTCTCAGGCTGCGGGCAGCAGGGATTCCCCTGAAGAAGCGTCTGCAGCAATTTCATGCCTCCTCAGCCACCACCCACAGCACCTCGCCCCTCCCCCAGAGCCCTGCCCACCCTGCACCCCCCACCCAGTCGGGCCAGAGCCGCTGGGCCTCCGCACTGACCAAGGTGCAGGCCCCAGGCCCTGCCAACGTGGTCCGGCAGGTTCCCCACTGCAGACCTGGGACAGGCCCTGCGCGGCGGGCCGCGCTCCGTCCGGCTGGAAGCAGTTGTGCAGCCCTTGAGTGGGCTGAATGGAGGACAACTCCCCGGAGCTGGGGGGCCCCTCAGGCCAATCAGGAGCGCCTCTCCAGATACAAAGCATCCCAATCAGGCGGCGGCGCCCCGTTCCCACATTCTTTGCCGTCACAAATTGTCACCATGGGGACCATCACAAAAAAGACAGCTCCCAAATGCAATCATTTCCCGGTAAATTTCTACCCTTCAGTCCCACTCCCCTCAGCCTCCACGCCCCTCCTCCCCTTGACCTCGGTTCCCTGGTTTCTCAAGGGGGTGGGGAGTGGTGTGCGTACGTGTGCGTGCGTGTGTGTATGTGTGTGTGTGTGTTTAAAACATCCAGGGTTGAGGAGGGGCTGGGCCCAGCTAAGACGGGCTCCCAAACCTCCCCAAAGACTCCAGGCCTACAGCTGCCATGCTCCAGTGCAGACAGACAATCGGACGGGGTAAGCTGGGGCGGGCTGCTTCTCCCACTGTCCTTGAGTGTTGAGTGGCTCTCTCTCTTTCTGTGTCTCTCCTTCTCTCTCTCTCTCTCCTCACCACCCTCCCACCCACCACAGGATCCCCCAGGGATTGGGCACAGAGGGCCTGCCAGGTCGGGAGGTCCACTGATGTCTGTCAGGAAAGGTAGCTGAGCAGGGACTCTAACGAGGTGCTGGGATATCCATGGGAAGGGAGCCGGAGCCCTCAGGAATCTTGTCTTTATGTTTGCTTCCTCAATTGAGCTGCACAAAGCCTGAATTGCCCATTCAGCGCGGCTGGACAAAAGGTTGGCGTTGCACGGTCCCCTTGCATTTGTAGTCAAACAGTTAGGGACTTAAATCGAGTCGTCATGATGGAGAAAGAGGTGGACAAAGCCCATAGAATTGCCATCAGCAAACATTTTCCTGTGTCATATTAGCCAGTCTCCATGGCTCCCCCTGGCCTGGGGACAATGGCACAAGTTTGCACACTTGGCTACTGTCACCGTGCCAACGCCGGCAGGGCTGCAAGCAGGGCGGCTCTGAGTGAGCAAGGAGCCCGGAGCTGGTAGTAGCCCTGCCCACCACTGGCCAGAGGGAAGGTGAGGCTGAAGGCAAGGGAGGCTGCCTGGGAAATGCTAATGGCCATGCCTCCTTGCCAGCCAGTTTGTGGCCCGGTCACGCCTCCTTGATTTTCTGCCCAGGCCTGGCCTCCTCTTCTGCCCTCCTCTCCCTCCCCTTCCTTTCCTGTTCCCCTTTCTTCTGCTGCCTTTTCCTCTGTCCCTCATCAGCCAAATGGTTGGTGGTCTGTGCACCAGCCTACACCTCTGTGCCACCTCCTGAAATGCCAAGGGCTCACTTGCCAAGTCTGCCCTCCCAGCATGGGAGCACAGGCAGGGCCAGGGCCCTCACAGGAGTAATGATCTCACTCATCCCACTGGCCAGCAGGTAGCTGCTGTCAGGACAAGGCTCCTTCCCACAGTGGCCTGAGGGTTCCTACAGGCACAATGAAGAGTTTGGAGGAGGTGGCCCTGTGCTGACAAGCTGTGACTCAGTTTAGGCCTTGAAGAGCCCATGCCCCTTTCCCTGATGCAGGGGTAAGGGAAGCATAGAGTCAGATGGATGTACCACTGGCCTGAGCACCTGGATTTGGGGCCACCAGTGCTCTGGAGAGTTGCCCGTGTCTGCAGCAGCCTTTATAAGGGGTGCAGTAAAACCATTGTTTTAAATGCTGGAGATCTGTATTTCTGTAGCACATGCCAACACACCCAGACTGGCACAGGCAGGAAGCATCCTTTCTGCTCTAAACCACTTGGGGCACACTGCTGGAGAGATGGCCCAGTGGCTCACAGTCACCAGGGTAGGCTCCTGCCTATCTCCCCGCATGGCTCCCTGCTGCCTACTATGTGAGGCTGGTGGGCACAGCCTGTTCAAATCCCTCCAGCACCCAGTAACTGCCTGCTCCTCTGTGCTCTGCTCACTCCCTCATTGGCCTTCCATACTCCGCATCTGTGGCATCTGTGCTGCCTGTGGCATGCCGGTCCCTCTCTCTGCAACATCTCTTTTCTAAGGGTGTTGAACCACACAGCTTGAATCTCAGCTTTCCCGAGATTCCATGGCGCCTGCAGTTGTGTCAGCCCACTCTAGGACCACCTGCTCATAGTGGTCCCTCATTTCTTAGCTACTAAAGTGCCTCCCCGACAGGTCAGTTGGCTACATGGGGGTCAAGCTTATGGCTTAAAAAAGTCTATAGGGTCGGCGCCTGTGGCTCAAAGGGCTAAGGCACCAGCCACATACACCTGAGCTGGCGGGTTCGAATCCAGCCCGGGTCTGCCAAACAACAATGACGGCTGCAACCAAAATATGGCCGGGCGTTGTGCCCGGCGCCTGTGGTCCCAGCTACTTGGGAGGCAGAGGCAAGAGACTCGTTTGAGCCCAGGAAGTGGAGGTTGCTGTGAGCTGTGATGTCATAGCACTCTATCCAGGGTGAAAGCTTGAGGCTCTGTCTCAAAAAAATAAATAAATAAAGTCTTGCCATAGCTCTTAACATGGGCTGTTCTTTCTTTTTGAGGAGAGAAGAAAGAAAGGAAGAAAAAAACAGTGAAGAGAAGAGGAAATGGGGAAGAAAAATAGAATGGAGAAAACTGATAATTGTTAGGCACCTTCTATGTGCCAAGAGCCATGTGATCTCACTCAGAAGACCTGACCTTACCCTCAGGTGGTGAGGGTGGTGTTATTGTTGCCATTTGCAAATGAGAAAAGTGAGGTGACCTTCTCAAGGCCACACAGCCAATAACTAGCAGAACTTGAACTTAAACCCAGGCCCACAAGTGTGGGAAGGCTTGAATGCCTACTGAGTGCCGGATGCTACTCAAGTGTCTTCAGCTTTGAAGGCCTCAAAGACCAGATTCTGTACATAAGTCCTGGGCTCTGCTTTTCTATCACAAGGTCAGAGCATGACTGTCAACTTCTGACTCAAGAATGTGGGAACTGCAGCTTTGGACACTCGGGAGAAAGGATCTTACTGGCCTGAGGCACAACGGCCTGAGAACCTGATCAAACCACACTGATGGGCCACATTCCAGGCCTCAGGCCAAGAGTCTGGGACTGCCCCTGACCCATGGAGGTAGGGGGAGACAGCAGTAACAATGATTTAGCCTCACTCTAGGGCACGCTTTCCCAGTCTTTTTCTCAGTATGGTTCTATGTCCAAGTGAAGAAGGAATTATTTTCTCTATTTATAGTTGGTGACACACACATAGATGCCTCAAGTCTCTGATTCCTGGGCCTGACTAGGTCATCCTGTCCTCTTGGCATTCTCCAAGGCCCAGCTCAAGAAGGCTCCAAGAAGCCTTCTACCAACTCCCAGCATTATTAATGATACCCTCTCCCATCCCTGTGTTTGTAGAGTCAAAGATGAAGTCTAACCTCCCTAGCTAAACAGAGAAGGCCCTTTACACTCTGACCCCCTACCAGAGCTGGCACAGAGTAGCTTCTTACCAAATGTTCTATGTATTAAATACTATGCCCATTCCACTGAGCTGTGGACTAGAAACAGCTGCTTCCTGCCTTGGGTTTTTTGCTTACTGATTACCCCCAAACCCCAGGAAGGTGAGCTCTAGGAGAGAAGGGGGCTTGTCTACAGGTTCCTCTCTGTATTTCCAGTGATCAGAGTAGGCCCAGCCAGAGAGGGCCTCAGCAAAGACCCTGTGGTGCTATGGTTGTACTTGATGACAAATTGTCTGTGACCTTACAGGATATAACACTTGAAAGCCAGATGTGCCCTTTCACAACTGAATTGCGCTGCACCGGAGCAGGGGTTCCATGAAGCTGTATGAGAGGCAAGTGAGCTGTGCTGACTCCAACTGAGCAGAATTCAGACAGGCCAAGGTAGCCGACCTCCCCTTCCCTCTGGCTATTGCTACCATGGATCTCCACGAGTCCAGCTGTGCTAATCCTACCTCAAGTTCATTCACCATCCAGCCTCAGGGTCTCACTGCTTCACACCAACACCATCCAGCACCTATCTACCAGGGATCAGAGGGTGTGGAGGTGGCGTCCCCTGCCTTGTCTTGGCGACTGAACAACCATCCTGTACCCTGGTATCGGTGAAGCCAAACAACATCCTAACAAACTCCCATCCAAAACCTCTGGGTGTCAGCAGACAAGATCCACTTGCAGGACTTAGTTACGCAGGTGTGGATTGGAAACTGCAAGTGAGAAGAGGCTGTTAGCAGGGGCACTCACATGTCAAGCCCGTGGGGACCCGAGGAGGCCCTCTGGGACAATGGGCTCTCAAATTGCTTTTAAGCCCAGAAGCCCATGTAAAAATATGTGGAGATCTAACATGTAAAACTGTGACAGCAAAATGTCACAGAGTACAAATTTATTTTACACATTCAAAGGCAAGCTTTCTACTTATTTGGCAAACAATAGATTAAGGACTCAGTTTTGATGACATAAAACATTGAAATCAGAAGTAATGGATTACAGTTTCCCATCAGCCATATTTGTTCTGGTTGTAGAATTTAACAACAACAAAAAAAATCTTGACTTCTAGACGTAAGTAACTGAAATGTAATTATAAAAGCTTATCTTGTGATCTTAGGACCATCATCAACGAAAGGGCATCTCCGAGGAAGCTTTATTAGCTGGTCCTCAGAGGAGTTTGCCTGACTGCTCGAAGTAACCAATCGGCAGCCTAGTTTATCAGCTTGTGAGTTAAAATGCCTTTGAATGTGCATTTGTTTGTTGATGCAGTTTTTACAACTGTGTCAGAAATGAATTTAAAAAAATATTTAACTTGTTCTCGCCTCTACAGAAAATTCAATTCCAAAAGATGGACCAACTTCTCTTTAGAGATAAAGAGAGGCTCACAGAGGGGCAGTGATCACCCCAGGTGGCAGAGCCTGGCAGGAGGATGACCTGGGTGAGAGCTCTTCTCTGCGAGCCACCCTGTGCTCATGCTGACACTTGATCATAATAATGTAAAATTCTGCTTGATCAAAGTGCATGACATATAGTGTCATCTGTTCTTCCCAGGTACCATGATTACTCTCTTTAGTGGATAAGAAACTGAGGCACAAATGGACTAGAAACTTGCCCAAGCCCCCCTGGTCAGTATGTGAGAAAGCTAGGCTTGGGAGGACCCTAAAATTCTCCTTCTGACAACTGTGAGCTAAACCAGCTAAGCATAACCCACAGGGGCTTTGCTGGCCCAGGTCCACAGACTCATCCCAGCCATCCCAGCCTGGACAGTTAGGCGCAGCCGGCCTGACTCAGGGAACATGCAAAGGCTACGTGGGGGCTGCAGGGCTGCAGCCAGCGCCTCTGTGGATGTGGGATGCAGACATCACAACAGGATTTATGTAACCCCCTTACATAAGGGCAGTATTTCTATCAAAGACCAGCCTCAGGCCTGCTGTCAGCTGTAATCATAGCAGGCAAGTTTCCTGCCCTGACAACCTCGTCTCACAGCCAGGGCTGAGCACCACTGGAGAGGCCAAGCCCTCAGAGGAGGTGGAGACCTACTGATGCCCTGGGTGCAGCCCAACTACAGTGACAGAGATGACTGTCAATATGATCAAGTCCCATGGTGAAAGTGGTTTCAACCACATTGCTGTACCGCTAAAGGGAGACTGGCTTTGAAGATGAGATCTTTGCACTCTGCCCCCACCTGGCTGTGTGATGCTGGGCCAGTCACTCACCCTCTCTGGGCCTCTGAGTACTGCTTAGATTACATGAGCATTTCTTGGCCTTATCCACGCTGCACATGTGGATATTTCCGTGACACTAGTGTGTCGCTTACAAGTGTCCCAAACTTGGCAAATGATTTGCTTTTTCCCAGTACATAGTATAAATTAGAGCAGATTCAACATTATGTAATCAGGTAAATGCACTTGCACTCTGCTGTGCTTTCTTGAAAGGGGTATGAGTGAATGGGGTTAGAACTCCAGCTGCAGGAAGAGAGGATAGCTCAGTGCATCCTCACTTTGTGGGTTCTCAGGACGTTAGTGTCCAGGCTAAGAATTTCATGTTGGGTTGGGCCCAGTGGCTCACGCCTGTCATCCTAGCACTCTGGGAGGCTGAGGTGGGCAGATCGCCTGAGCTCACAGGTTCGAGATCAGTCTGAGCTAGAGTGAGACCCCCATCTATAAAGATAGCCTGGCATTGTGCGGGCACCTGTAGTCCCAGCTACTTGGGAGGCTGAGGCAAGAGAATGGCTTGAGCCCAAGAGTTTGAGGTTGCTGTGAACTATGACATCACGGCACTCTACCAAAATGAGACTCTGTCTCCAAAAAAAAAAGAATTTCATGTCGCATAAGAGCAGTGAGAGCAGACCTCCGTGTCTTGTTCCTGATCCTAGGGGAAAATGTTTAGTTTTTCATCATGGGGTATGTATGACGCTAGCTGTGGGATTTGTGTAGGTGCTCTTTATCAAGTTGAGGATATTTTCATCTATTCCTAATTGTCTGGGAGTTTTTGTCACAAATGGGTGTTGAATTTTGTCAAGTGATTTTTCCGTGCCAAATTCTATGATTGTGTGATTTTTCTGATTTAGCCTATTAAAAAATTTTTATTATGCTGAGACATACAGAATATTTTAAAACTTACTATTTTAGCCATTTTATGTGGACAGATCAATGGGATGAAGTGCAGGTGCATTGCCGTACAACCTTCACTGACATCTATCTCCAGAACACTTTTATCATGGCACAGAGAAGCTCTGTACCTGGTAAGCAATGATTCCCCATCGCCTCTTCCCCTGAGCCCTCGGTGAGGCTGTTCTACTTTCTGGCTGTACCTATTTAACCATTCTAGGCACCTCATATAAATGGAATCATACAACATCTGTCCTTTTGTGTCTGCTTATTCCACTTGGCATAATGTAGTCAAGGTTCATGCATACTGTAGCATGTCAGAATTTACTGCCATTTTAAGACTGAATAATATTATATGTATGTACTACATTTTGCTTATCCATTCATCTGCTGACGAACATGGGTTGTTTCCTTTGTTTATCTTATTAGTATGGTACCTTACTTTGATTCTCAAATAGCAGACCAGCTTTGCATTCTTGGAATAAACCACCCCATTGGTGTGGTGTATAATTCTTTTGTATATTGCTTAATTCAATGTGCTAATATTTTATAGAAGATTTTTACAATGTTTTCCTATATTCATTAGAGTTATTGTTCTAAGGCTTTCTTTTTTTTTTGGATTATTGTTTGTCTACTTTTGGTATTAGGGCAATGCTTATTTCACAAAATGTTATTAGGAAGTGTTACCTCTTGTTTTCTAAAAGAGACTGTGTAGAACTGGTGCTGATTCTTCCTTAAATGTTTAATAGCATTCTCTAAGGAAACCACCTGAGCCTGGAGTTTTAAACTACTAATTCAATTTTTTTTAATTGTTTGGGATTCACTGAGGGTATAAAGAATTAGGTTACACTGGTTGCATTTGTTAGATAAAGTCCCTCTTATCATTGTGTCCCACCCCTAAGAGGTATGCCTTACACTGTGACCCCCAACCCTTTCCCCTTCTCCCCTTTCCCCACTTGCTCATTCCTCTACCCCCTCCTTGTATTAGCTCATCTACCGCCTTCATATTGGGGTACATTGGATTCTTGCTTCTCCATTCTTGTGATGTTTTGCCAAGAAGAATGGGTTCCACCTCCCTTCAGGTTAATACAAAAGATGTAAAGTCTCCATCTTTTTAGTGGCTGGATAGTATTCCATGGTATACATATACCACAACTTGTTAATCCATTCCTAGGCTGGTGGGCATTTAGACTATTTCCACATTTGGGGGATCGTAAATTGAGCCTCGATAAACAGTCTAGTGCAAATGTCCTTATGATAAAAGTAGTTTTTTTACAAATTCAATTTTTAAAAAAATAGTTATAAGACTTTTGAGATTATCTGTTTTATATTCAAAGAGTTGATAGTTTTTGGTCTTTGAAGAATTGACCCATTTCACCCACATTGTCAAATTTACGTACGTGGAGTTGTTCATGGTAATTCCTTGCTATCTTTCAAATGCCCAGTAAAGCACCATGGCATGATAGCTCACAACAACCTCGAATTCTTGGGCTCAAGAGAGCTTCTTGCCTCAGTCTCCCAAGTAGCTGGGACTATAGGTGCTGGCCAAAACTCCCAGCTATTTTTTGAGAGACAGAGTCTTGATTTTTCTCACCCTGGTCTGGAACTCTTGAGCTCAAGCAATCCACCCACCTCAGCCTCCCAGAGTTCTAGAATTATAGGCATTAGCCATCACACTCAGCTTGATATCCCATTTTCATTTACGATTCTTTATTGTGTCTTGTTTTTTTGTAAAACTTGCAAACAGTTTGCTAATTTCATTGATCTTTTCAAAGAACCTGCTTTTTTTTTCATTGATTTTTCTATTGTTTTTCTGTTTTCAATTTCATTGACTTCTACTTTTATCTTTACTATTTCCTTTCTTCCTATTGCTTTGGGTTTTACTTTTATTTTTCTGGTTTCCTAAAATGGTGGCTTTTATCACTGACTGAGACCTTTCTTGTATTTTAATGGAAGCTTCTTGGGGCTATACACTTTTCTGTTAGCATTTGCTTTATAACCTGCATCTCATTGTGGTTATGTTGTGCTTGTGTTTTCATTCGGCTCAGTATATTTTTGTTATTTCTCTTGAGACATCCTTTTTGAGACATAGATTATTTAAAAACATGTTTTAATATCAATTGTTTTGAGATGTGGGGGCTATCATTCTGTTAGTGATTTCTAGTTTGATTGCATTGTGGGTAGAGAATTTGAATTCTTTTACATTAGTTGAAGTTTGTCCTATCACCCAGAATATGGTTTATTTTGGCAAATGTACCATGGACCCTTGAATGTATATTCTGCTATTGTTGGCTGGAGCAGTCTATAAATGTCAATTAGATCTTGTTGGTCTGTGGTGTTCCTTCCTCACTTCTACATTCTGATTTTCTATCTTGTAGCTCTGTCAATTGCTGAGGGATGTTGATGTCTTCGACTAAAACTGTGGATATGTTTATTTCTTCTTTCAGTTCCCTCCATCTTCGTTTATGCTCTGTGTCCTCTATTTAGGGACTGAGCAGTGGGTAAGCTTGGAGCATTTTAAGGAAGAGGTGGAGAGAAAAGCCTCCCAGGGAAGGAGGAGAATGGGAAGAGCCCTGGGCTCAAGCAGAGCTGGGGTCGGAAGCTGGCCATCACTCCCTAGCTTTGGGACTATACACATCACTAACCTCACCAAGCTTTGGGGTCTCCCTCTGTGAAATGGCAACAAAAAAGCAGGACTCTTCTGAGGAGTAGATAATGCTCACCAGTTCAGTTCTGAAGTATTTAGTAAGCGTCTACTATGTGAGGACATTGTCTCAGGTGCTGGGGATATTGAAGTGAGTAAGACGCGCGTGCTGTCTGCCTAGTAATTTAATTATCAACATCATATATTAAGACAATATGCTGAAAACTTCATCTGCATTAACCTTCCTAATGAGGTGAGTATTGCTATTATACCCATTCTACAGATGTGGGCACTAAGGCACAGGTTGACCAAGTGACTTGCCCAAGACCCCACAGCCAGGAGGGGCAAAGCAGGAGCCCGCCCCAGCTGGCTATTGCAGTTTTAGGACTAAACATCATAAGCGCCAAGCCTCAGATTCCTCACCTTTACATGGATGATCTTTCACAGGACTAAGAGACCGTGCATGAAACAGAAAGAAACACATCACCTGGTTCATAGTCCATGCCCTTCCTTCACTTCACTTCTGCTCTGGGATGGATCCAAAGCCTGCCCAGGTGAAAGCCATCCTGGACGCATGTCCCCACAAAGAGGGGCTAGAGGGACAAAACTGACATGACAGCAGTGTCTTCGTGCCCCTATGGGACAGCCCAAAGAGACCCTATGTTTGCTCCAGTGCTCTGTGCCACCCCTGCCCCATCTTACGGCCATCACCTTGACTGTGTCCTCCATGCACCTCTTCACCCCACCCAGGCACTGGCCAGGAATGAAAAGTCCGTTTAATCTCAACTGCCACCTCTGATTTGATTAGTGATGGCTGGCAGGTGCCCTGTGGAAAGATTCTAAGGCCCTGCAGGGCTCAGCAGTTGTACTGCTCTGATCAACTAGTGATGTCTTCTCTTGGGGAAAACGGAGATGCAGCCAGCTGTGTCCCAGGTATCACTGCACCCAGCTCAAAATCACAGGTGCAAAGCCAGGGTTGTGGCTAGTGGTTAGGCGTGGTGGCTCACGCCTGTAATCCTAAGACTATGGGAGGCCAAGGTGGGTGGATTATTTGAGTACATGAATTTGAGAGTAGCCTGGTCAAGAGGGAGACCTCATCTCTAGTAAAAATAGAAAAACTTAAGCCAGGCATAGTGGTACACACCTGTAGTCCCAGCTACTTCAGAGGCTGAGGCAAGAGGATTGCTCAAGCCTAAGAGTTTGAAGTTGCTGTGAGCTATGATGCTATGACACTTTACCCAGGATGACAGAGTGATCCTCTGTCTCAAAAAAAAAACAAAGCCAGGACTGCAAAAGCTTGGTGTCTGTGTAACACAACCCCCACAATTTTAATCAAGGTATTTGAGCCCCAGAGAAGGGCAGTGATGTAACTATGCACACAGACCTGCAACCAGGACTCCTGTTTCCCACCTCCCAGGCCAGAGTTCTTTAGGTCCATTCAACAGACACTTAGGCAAAGTTTCAACTCCAGCCCAGACACTAACCACAGTCGATGCCTTACACATTTGGTCTCATTTCTTTCTTACAACCATCTTCTCTGGTAAATCCAAATACTATTCCCATGTGGCAGATGAGGAAGCTTAGGCTCAGGGAGGCTGAATAACCTAGAAGCTAGGGAGAGGTGGAGCCAGGGTTCAAATCCACACCTCCTGACTCTAGAACCTGGGCTATTTCTGACATGCCGCTTTGTCACAGGGAGTGAGGTGGCAGTGAAGGCAGCAGCCATGGCCTGACTAAAGGCACTGGGATGGAGGGCAATGGGCATTTGGAGAGTGGAGACAGAAGTTTAGCCACTGGAGAGGAGAGTGCAAGGGAGGGAGAAGAGAGAAGGTTAGGAAGAAAGGTTGAGTCTCCCATGTATCTGTGCATGCAGTAAGCACATAATAAATTCTTGATGAATGAATGAATGAATAAATGAACTGATCAGAACATGGGATCAAATATTTGGTTGACTCCTGAGTCATTTGGGGGACTCCAATGGCCAGTCTTAAATTGTAAACAGCAAGCACACCTTCAGTGCTGGACTTCTGGCCCCGCCCCCACCCTGGCCACACTGTCCCTTAGATGAGTTCTACAAACAAGACACCTTCATCATCAGAGAAGAGCCCTTGCCTCCTGGGCATGAGGTTTCCAAGAGAAAGGTGATGGTACAGGGTCTATTCCCCTCAAACAGCCATGCACCAAGAGTTTCACACCCGTCATTTCATTTAATCCTCAGCAAACAAATAAATAA
The DNA here is from genome assembly GCA_963573935.1 of Arctocebus calabarensis. Lineage (NCBI taxonomy): Eukaryota > Metazoa > Chordata > Mammalia > Primates > Lorisidae > Arctocebus > Arctocebus calabarensis. The sequence goes on along the minus strand of CAUYON010089179.1, from coordinate 30,792 downwards.
ATGAATAAAAAAGCTTCTGAGATGGGCATAGCCCTTCCTACCTAACAGATCAGGAAAATGAGGATTAGGGAGAAGATGATCTCTTCCCTCGCCACTGAGTTGTGGTGCAGAGGGTCCGGGGTTAGGGCTCCATCTGTGTCTACACCGTATCCCTGTCAGGGATGTAGGGGACCAGGAGTGGGCTTTGTCCCTTTTCGTCTCATGGATTCCGAGTACCCTCCCCTCTAACTGCCTGGAGTACTTGTCCCACTTGGGTAATATATTGGGGTTCTCTCTTGTCATCTGATATTTCCTTCCTGACCTCTGATCACAGCTCTGTCTGTGACTCAAATTCAGCCCATCTACACTTTTTGAAACTCCTCTGAATAGATAGTCTTGCCACAGGAAAGGGATTTGCATACTTCGGAAAAGAGCCATTCGTGTCTGCTGCAGACATCCCTCTCCTGGCTCCTGTTTGTGTAAATAAAGTTTTATTGGAACATAGCCATGCTGACCTTTGACATATTATCTATGGTGCTTTTGCCCTCTGGGGGCAGAGTTGAGGGCCTGTCACAGACCCCAAAGGGCACCAAAGCTTGAAGGATCTATGTTCTGATCCTTTACAGAAAACTGTGCCAACTCCTGCCCTAGACACTTGCACAGCTCACCCCTGCAACTCTTTTCTTTCTGTCTTTACACACCTATCTTGCTGGTGAGTGCTTCCCACCCTCCACCCTGCTCTGCTTTATTCTTCTCCTTAGCACTGAGCACCATGAGCACTCTGGACATTGACTTGGCTTCTTTGCTGCCCGTCTGTCCCCACAGCAGCAACAGTCCCATGGAGGGCAGGGACTGGGGTTCCAGCTTCTGGTGGTATCCTTACTGCTTAGAGCAGCGCCTCACACACAGTGGGGGCCCAATAAATAAATTCTCATGAATGGATATTCCCCGCACTCCTGCTTATGGACCCAACCCACACCTCTGAGTCCCTGCCTCAGTTTCCCTTCCCCAGAACAAAGGCTCTGGCTTTTCTCTTGGTAGGTTTCTCCCCATGGAGGTTATGTCATGTCATAAATGGACACAGCCCCCAAAAGCACCCAGCCTGTGTTCATGGGAAACCCCACCCACTTCCATTTTATGAGGCTCTCATTACATTAAAAAAATTACAAAGACATCGTAAAGCAGGGTGCAGACATGGCGGTATTCAAAATGTGGACATGGAAAAGAATGAACACTTAGTGCACAAATGCATTGCTATGAAATGGCACAGTTCGCAAAATAATTACAGGGTTTATTTTCAACTTAATTAAATTTAGTTAATTAAAATTTATTAGAAGTTAGGACTTATTAAAATTAATGTTAAATATTAATTGCCAGTGACCAGGAAGACACAAGTAAAAGCTGGAAACTCTTTTTCTCTTTTTTCTCCTTCATTCCGTCAAATGGCGACCACATTTAGAGGGCAAGTCCAAAAAAAGAGAGGCTAAGCCTTCCATGCTGGGACGCAGGCTTTGACTCCCCACTCAGAGCCTCCTGGAGCAGGGCAGGGGAGGCTACTTTGGTGTCATCTGCCTCTCCCCTGTCACCGCCTTTGATGGCTCCTGTTGAGCACTGGCCCGCCCTGTGCTGGTGCTGTTTGTAAGAGTTTTACAGTCAAGTTTACATGCTGAATCCTCCAATGAGGCTATAGCGTTTCTCCTAGTAAGCCCCTTTTACAGAGGGGGAAACTGAGGCACAGAGTGATTTGCTCATGTTTACCCAGCTAAGAATGGCTGCCCAGGCCCAGCAGAGCTCAAGGAGTTGCTCCACTCTTACCATTTGTCTCTTCCTAGGGACCAGCCAGGTGGAGATACCCCTGGCTGCTCCAGATAACAATGAGGAGTAATCATTTACAAACTTCATAGGCATGCCCGATCACCCGGCAAGGGCCTATGCACATGAACGAAACATGTGCCAGGTAAACCGAGGCAGTAGGGAACAGTGGATAAGAGATGGGCTCTGGGGTCAGCAGGACGTGCTTTGCAGCCCTGGCCCCATTGCTGTTGCTGTAACAGCTCCCTGAACTTCATGGTACACGATCCATTTTGTGACGCTCATGGGGCAGGAATTCAGAAGGGGCACAGCAGGGACCACTTGTTTCCACCTATGACATCTGAGGCTGCTGCAAAGATTCAAAGACTGGAGGGGGGAGTGACTTGACCGCTGGGACTGGAGCCATTTCGAAGTCCTCCTCACTCTGACCTGGTGGTTGATTCTGGATGGCCACCTCCACAGAGTTTCTCCACGTGGCTTCTTGGCTTCTTCACGGCATGGCAGCTGGACTCAGTGCAAGCATCCCAAGAGACAGGAAGTGGAAACTACCATTTCCTATGACCATGGCTCAGGAACTGGCACCGCATCACTTCCCAAGTATTCTCTTCGAGCAGTCCCAGAGTCCAGACTCAAGAGGAAGAGAGATAGACCCTGCCTGTCAATGGGAGGAGGGGATGTCAAAAAACTTTGGGCCCATGTTTTAAGGCTGCCATATTCTGTGCCCTCAGGCAAGTGGCTTGATCTCTTGGGACTTCAGTTTCCTTATCTGTAAAATGGGGGTAATGGTATCCACCTCACAAGGCTGGTGTATGAGGTGATACATGTAAAAACTGAGCTCTTGGTAAAGAGCATGACCTGAACTCAGATCCTCATGGCTCCACAGTCAGTGCTCATGTTACCACCCACAAATCAAGTTGGGACACACTCACTGTTTCTTCAGTGCCTGGGGCAATGCTGGGAGGACAGTTTGGCTACAAAGTCCAGTTAGGAAATGGGCAAGCCTTTCCACATGTTTATTCAAAAACTGGTTATTGAATACTATGAGCAAGCACTTTCTGGGGTTACAGCAAAGACCCCTCTGCCTGGGGGAGCTGTACATCCCAACTCCACGTTTGGAGGGGAAGCAGCCCCCACACAGAGCAGCTCCTGGGCCCCTGGCTCTGAGAGCAATAGCTAGGCCTTATCTCAACCCGTTCCCTGCTTCTAGCTGGCCCTGGTCCTGTCCAACCCAGTAGGGCTGTGGGCAGTGTCCTTGCCAACTCTCAGGCTGGCCCCCTCCCTTCCTGTCTATCTTTCCATCCATTCTCAAAATATTTCTGCCATTTTCTTGGTTTACTTCCCACAAACCATTTTATAAGATGAATGAGACAATATCCTAGGGTCCCCAGCAGCTCAGGACACAGACGGGATGTGCCTGACCCTGGGGCATTTCCATATTTCTCAAGCCTATGGGAAACTCCTCACAGGGCTGGGCTTCCAAATCAGCTTCCGTTGGTTGTCAATTCTTTGGGATGATAATAGATGCTATGTTTGTGTGCTGGATAGAGGGTGAGGGTACTTATTAAGTCTTTATGTTATAACCCTAATTATAAACTGCCAGCCAGACAGTTTATGTCCTATGCATGTAACTGTTAGCCTGGCCTTGACCCTTGACCCTGCTACAACACTAGGTGGCCCAGTGATTGGAGCCCATCCCATCCCACCCAGCACAGCACCTGCTCAGAACTCTGCTCGGGATACTGGGCACTGGCTATAGAAAGACCTGGACCATGGAGGTCTCTGGGTTGGGTTTAACTCCCAGCCCTACACTTTCACTTGATCTTTGCAGGGCTCTTGTGCACACTCTCAACATTTGGCTCTGGGTAAATCTTCAATCAATGTCTCTCTTTCCCCTCAGAGAAGCACACAGCCACACCACCTATTTCCTGGATTGTCCTCTTTCCTCTCACCACCTTATTCACTGTCAAAATCAAACTGGCACTTGAGGGACAAGTTTCAGATCAGCCCTGTTTCCAAGGCTGTTCCTCGAAACAAAACAAAATCTTCTCTTAAGCAAACTGTCCTGCTGAAGACCAATATGTGGGATGAGTTGGAGGGAGCAGCTGTGGTTAGGCTCGGGCAGGCAGGGGCAAGCAGTGTCCCTCCATCCTAACAAACCCCATACCTGTACCCCGAAGTCTGTCACAGAGACCTCAAGGTTCTTCAGAGTATGTTAAGGGCAGAGACTGCATCTTGCAGAGTAAGGGCTCAGAAGGGCTTTGGGAATTAACTGAATTAAGGTGAGTGGAGTTGGGAGGTAGACATCTCCCTCCCCACAACCAGATGAGCCTTTCCCCTGATCTCAACCTCATCCCTCAAACTGGAGAGCTGCCACCTCACTGGCCACCCACCAGGGACACCCAGGCTCTCTCAGCAGCCTACAGGCCCAGCCTTGAAGCCCCTGGTACAGTTAGGCAGGTGGAAGCGAGAAGACACCAGAGGGGCTTCCTGGAGAACCGTGCAAGGACTGGTCTCGGTGTCCTCATCACATCCAAGGTGACACAAAAAGGGACACCTTTTCATTGGCAGGGTGTTTATGGAGCCAGGTTAGATAGCGCTCTTACTGAGCACCTACTCTGTGCTAGTAATTTTAAGCGCTTGGTGTATTAATTAGGGTTCTTCAGAGAAGCAGAACAAATAGGATTCTCCCACTCACACACCCTATTAGTGTAAGGATTTGGCTCATGTGATTCTGGAGCCTGAAAGGTCCCACAATCCATTGTCAGCAATCTGGGGACCCAGTGAAGCTGATGGTGCAGAATCCGTTCAAGATTGAAGCCTGAGAACCGGAAGCTTGAGACAGAAGATCCACGTCCCAGCTCAAGATGTCACAGGCAGAGGGCAAACAAATGCTCCTTCTCTTTTTGTTCTACTCAGGCCCTCGACAGATTGGGTAATGCCCACCAGAGAGGGCCACCTGCTTACTTGGTCCACCGGTTCAAATGCTATCTCTTCCTGAAACACCCTCACAGACATATCCAGAAATAATGTTTAATCAGCTATATGGGCATCCCATGGCCCAGTCAAGTTGACACCTAAAATTAACCATCACACTTGGCGTGAACTAATTCGCAACAAATCGTGAGTAGGTACTATTGCCAGTCCATGTTACATGTGAGGAAACTAAGGCACAAGTGAAAAGATTTGTTGAAGATCATGTGGCTAGTGAATGGCAGAGTCAGGATATAAATCCCAGCAATCTAGCTGCAAGGCTGCTGAGTGACATAACCATATCCATATCCTCCTGTATATGGTTTTAATTCCATGCAGAATTAGCCTGTATTATTAGGCTGTTTGGTGCATTTATTCCCAAGACCCACCCCTCTATTCCCTTGGAGAACTGGGCGGCGGAGCACAGAGCCGTCTGCTGCAGAGCACGAGTGAGCCTGGAGGGTGTGTGCTGACGGGCCAGAGGTTGGGACAGAGGAAGTTGAGGTGGGGTGGCCCTCTCAGAAGCCCACCATTCTGGGTGGCAGGGAAGAGACACTGGAAAGATGAGACAGTGCAAAGATGAGAGACAGGCTCTCTCTCATCTCTAGTTTGTTAACCAGGCAGTGAAGGCCTCACAATTAATCTATGTCAGGGTCAGGATTTGAGCCTAGGTTGCTTGACCCAAACCCCCAGGGGGCAGGACGGGAGGAATGGATGGGCTCCTGTGATGTTTAGGGGACAGACTTCATAAGGTCAGGGATAGTACATGGAGAAGAAAGGTTTAGGGAGACTTGCAGGCTTGGGTAACTGGGCAGGTGGTGCCCCCTCAGCATGATGGTGACCGTCAGATGAGACCCGGACACAAGCAGGCCTTTGCAGTGATGACAATGACTTCGGCATAGGCAGAACACATACATACATACATACAGTTAGTACAGGGTGTCCCAAAATTTTCCCCTAAAGTTGCCATATATAGGGAAAATTATAGCTAAATGTACCTTTATTTACAAAATATTCTTTATAAAATTTTACAAAATATTGTTTATATATTGGCCCTACCTGCCCCCCACCTTTTGCCAGGGGCTTTCCTAAAGCAAATACTCAGCTACTATTGCCCATGGGAAGAGGGCAAGGTCAGCTTGGGGAAGGAGGTGGTAGAACAGGCCCTTGGAGGACTAAGCACCTTGAACAAGTAGCAGCTGTCTTGACAGCCCCCTCCCATCCTAAGGAGATTCATTGGGAGTGAGCTTGCTGTCTCTAGAGGCAATCAAGCAGGAGCAAGACCACCACATGGAGGGAAGATTCAAACACCAGTGTGTGCATTGGGGGAGGTCAGCTGAGGTCAATTTTAACCTGCAAGGTTCAGAGCCAAAGATCCTGGGATGCTGTGGGTTGCCAAGAATTAGGAGATTCCCAGGAGCACTCAGAGGGAGGTGTCCATTCAAGAGTCTGTCCTCCCTTTCTCTCTCTCATCTCCCATTTGTTACAAGAGCTCACCTCTGGCTTACTGGCCACTCAGACTGACCAGTCCTTTTCTCATCCAACATGTCTCCATCACCTGGCACTTCGTTTCCAGATAGAGAAGCCAGATTCTCAGACTATTTGGACGGGTAAGACCTCAGAGTTCAGCCAACCACAATAGCTTTTCAGAGGAGGACACTGGAGCCTCCCCATCCAGGAGAAGAGAAACCTAATCCACCGTCTGTGCAGCAACCAGCCTGGGAGGCCAGACCCAACCTCTGCAGCAATGGCGCCCAAACAGCCAGGCCTTGGTCAATCCAGACAACCTCCCTATTGTTTACTCTTTCTTCCAACTCAGCACCTACCAGAGAAAGCCAAATATGCTCCCAAACCAAGCACACAAGATGGCCCACTTCTACTTGGCCACCTCCAGTTTCTCAAGGCTAACAGCCTCCCATAGGGCCACACCAGAAGTTTCCCCCTTCTCGCTGTAAAGTTTCCTCTCATCCCGTCTGGCTTCAAGACTCTGCCAAATGCAAGTGATGCAACCAATGCCCTCACTGTAGCAAACTTGGAATGGATGACCTCTGTTTGATCTCATTGGGGTGGGAGGGATCTTCATTTTTTCTGCAACACAGGATCAGGGAGCTGCCCAAGGCTACACTGCAGGTTGGGGATAGAAGCCAGTTCATTTATTATTGCCTCTTTAAAGCTTACTCCCCTGGCTCCCTCTACCATTCCAGGTAGTACCGACCACTCCTCCCTCATGCATCCTCAGATTCCTACTACTTCACAGCACCTTCTACAAATGTGGTGGCTTTAAAATATGTCCAAAGTTCTCTGATATTCATCCCTTTAAGAAGACTAATTTCTCTCCCCTCAGTGCGCTCTGGATTTAGTGACTCTCTTCTAATGAATGGACTGAAGCAAAAGTGACAGAGTGTGACTTCAGAGAAGAGGTCATAAGAGGCTTGGTAGCTTCTTCCTTGCTCTCTCTTGGAATAATCACTCTGGGGGAAGCGGGTTGCCATGTTGTAAGGATACTCAAGCAGCTCTGAAGAGAGGCCCATGTGATGCGGAATTGAGAGTATTTAGGCTACAGGCCAGTGAGGTGTCCTGTCAACAGCCATGGCAGTCAGCCATCCTGGAAACCTTCCTCTAGTCTCAATCAGCATCTTAACTGCAACCTCAAGAGAGCCAGAATCACCTACCTTGACTACCTCCAGATCATGACCCACAGATACTGTGTGAGATAACAGATGCTTGTTGTTCCAAGCTGCTAGACAATATTAGTAATAGATAATTAATGGAACACATTTCTGTGTTTTTTGGCTTACGTGTCTGAGACCAGTCATTTTTAACCATGTGCTTTGAGAAGATCTTAGTTGTGCCACAAGCATTTTAAAGACCACTGATTAAATTATTTTCAAAAAAAGTTCAAGGCACCGTAAGTATATTCTTTTTTTGTACTCTTTTTTAATCAATATAATTTAAGTGTGCCATGAAAGTTTAACTATAGGCTCAAGTGTGCTGTGAGATTTAAGAATGTTGAAAAACACTGTCTTAGATCCGTAATATCCATTTAGGAGCTCTTGATCAGCAATACTTGATGGGCAGATAGGTGGATAGGGAGATGGGGGTGAGTGAGCGGATGGAAGGAAGGATGGTGGAAGGATGGATGAATGGGTACTTGAGAACTGCTAAGCTGTTCAAAGGCAGCAAACTTGGTGTGGGTAGTTGCAAGATTAATAAATAGACATCTGATGATGTTTCTGTTCAACATGTTTTCAAACAATGGTGGCCTTCCTCATATTCCTTGAGGGGCAGTTGGCCCAGAGAATGCTTTTCATGTGTGAGGTTACTCTAGGTCTGAAGGTCCTGCCAACTGACTTATTCCTGTCTTGTCTACTAGCCAGAACTTTACTGCTTCCTGTGAGTCTCTTTTCTCTTCGCCAGAAAGGAAAAGGACTTCAGAAACCATGAGAAACACTATGGGTTAGAAGAGCTCATCTGGAGGCACAAAGCTGGCTTAAGTTTTGCTCCTCCCCCCTGGGTGGCCAAGGGTTAGGTCACTGACCCTCAGCCTCTTTCTCTGTCATGTGGCACCTGCCTGTCATGTCCTTGGAGGAGGATAAGGTAACACATTCAGACTCAGTCCCAACTTCTGTTTGGGAGAACTGTTCATCTCATCCACTCTCTTATTAATCAGATGAGGAAACTGAGGCTGAGAGGTCAAGTGGCTTGCCCAACTGTATCACTAAATCATGAGTTAGTGGTACAGTTAGGACAAGCATCCTACTCTAAGGTGAGTGCTCTTCCCTGCTCTTCTGAACCGGTCCCCCACAACACCCATCCTTCTCTAAGCGCTCGGCCTTGGCCTCAAATGGCCACAAGAGGGAGCCCTTGGAATTGCTCAGGACCTCCACTCTCCTGGTCAAAGGAGACTTTCCCTCTGTCTGCACCAAGGTTGCCCAGGCCTATGACCCCTGCTCCCCCCACCCCCGTGCATTCCAGGTATTCCAGATCCCTGCCCATTTGCATTCCTACCTTCATCTTCCACCCAGAGCCCCAATCCCAGAATTGTCTATTCTCCTTTTCCTGAGCACAGTTGGGATCTTTGGACACCCCATGTTGCCTTTGCCAAGCAAGGGGCCCACATTCCCAACTCTCTCGTTTACTTTGGCTTCGGGATTACAATGACATTGTTCAGTTATCTCTCAGCATCCACTCATGTTCCTGTTCATCTGTTCCACAAACATCTGCTCAGCCACCTGCTGGGTGGGATGGCCAGGCCCAGGGGGATGGAGGAGGCAGGAGAGGGGAGCTAAGGATCTCACAGACACGGCCCGTGCCCTCCAGAGGTCCATACCCAGTGTGGGGCGGGGGCAGGGGAGAGGATGCATTTACAACGCATAGTGACAGGCTTGGCTCGGTGTGTTGGGTGGAGAGGCCTAAAATATGTAAAGCATTTAGACAGGCAAATAAGGCCAACAGTCTCCCAAGAAGCCAAGAGGGTTAGTGCTACCTGGGGGAGCCGCCAGCTCTCTGGACAGTTCCCTCATCTGTAAATACAACAAATAATACCTTCTCTGCCTCCCTCACAGAAGAAAAGAATGTGTAAGTGAACAGAAATGGAAGCAGATTGGAAACTGAAAACACCTGCAGATGTGGGGGTGGGTGTCAGCCGCCGTATTTTCATCTTTCCCACCGCGCCAGCTGGCCTTGGGCTGTATCCAATGAGGCGTCAGTTTGCCTTCTCCAGCACCCACCTCCCTGTCCTGACCTGCAGATGCATGTTCAATACCACTCATGTTCCTGGTTCAGTAATGAGAGTCCCTGTAGGGCTTCCGCAGCTCCACATGGGGACTGACCCCACCAGGACCTGCCTCTTCCCTAGTTTCACTTTTACCTGAGTCATTTTTAAGTTAAGGCCCATTAGAATAAAAACATGAAGAAAGGCAAGCCAACAAACCCTGGGGCCATCCCTGGGCTCTTAGAAGACTGAAGTCTGTGAAAACCACCTGTGAGATCTGCCCCACACTCTGAGTGTCTAGCCCGGAAGCCTCTGAATTGGGTGACTAAGGTACTGTGTGAAAGTTGGGAAGGCCCCATCACCCTTCCTCCAGGTCTTTTTATTTATTATTTATTTATTTATTTTGAGACAGAGTCCCACTATGTCGCCCTTGGTAGAGTGCCGTGGTGTCACATCTTACAGCCACCTCAAATTCTTGGGCTTAAGCGATTCTCTTGCCTCAGCTTCCCAAGTAGCTGGGACTACAGGTGCCCACCAAAACATACGGCTATTTTTGTTGTTGTTGTTGTCATTGTTGTTTTAATAGGCCCAGGCCAGGTTTAAATCTGCCAGGCCGCATTTATGTGGCCAGTGCCCTAACCACTGAGCTATGGGCGCCAAGACCCCAATGACCAGCTATTTCCAAATTTCATTCTCCAAATACAATCCTCCTGGTCTAGAGTAGGGGCAGGGGTAGAATAAGAAGTGAGCCCTCTGGATGCTCTAGCTGCCCCCCCACTCCTAATATACCAGAAGGCATATTTACATTCCAAAGCCTATGACACTTGGAGGACCTAAGACTTCATTTCAAATGTTCTAGGCCTCCCTATGCATAGCCAAGTCTGTAAGTCTCTTGTTCACCCTTGCAGAGAGCTCCCTCAGAGAAGAGGACTGAGGTGTTTCCCTACGAACTGCCTGGGATTTCATCTGGACTGGAAATGTGGCCAAGAGCAATTCGACCTCTCTGAGGACTTTGGTTGGCCTGGGAGCCCCTCTGCTGCTGGGGATCTCTGAGGGACCCAGGCTCTTAGTCTAGGACGAAGGGTTTTCGGGAGGGACCTTCCCTCCCTGGCCAAGGAAAAGGAAGTAAGGAAGTGGAGTGACCAGCTGCTACCCCAAGAGGCGTGTACCCTTTCCAAACATCTCTTCTCTGATGGCTCCTAACCACCCATTTTAACCAGAATTCAGCTTAATCTGAAAGTTGAGATGATCAGATAGGCCAACAAATCTTTTAAAGTCTAATAACACCCAATGCTACTGAGCATGTGGAGAAATAGATACCTTTATGCCTTGTTGATGTGAATTTACATTGGTATCCACTTTAGGAAGGATATTTTGATAGTACCTGTTAAAATGTGAAGTAGAGGCTCAGCGCCTGTGGCTCAATGGGCTAAAGCGCCAGCCATGTACACCTGAGCTGGTGGGTCCGATCCAGCCCGGCCGCCAAACAACAATGACGGCTGCAACCAAAGAATGGCCGGGCGTTGTGGCGGGCTCCTGTAGTCCCAGCTACTTGGGAGGTGGAGGCAGGAGACTAGCTTGAGCCCAGGAATTGGAGGTTGCTGTGAGCTGTGATGCCACAGTGCTCTATCCAGTGTGACAGCTTGAGCCTCTGTCTCAAAAAAAAAAAAAAAATGTGAAGTAGATATACCCTTCAACTAAGGAATTCCACTTCTGAGAGTCAATTCTACAGAAATATATGAGGATGAACACAAAGGGTAGTACATGAGGATGTTTGAAGACATGTTGTTTGCGAGTATAAAAAATAAAATTAAATTAAAATCATGAAACAAAAAGCCAAGCACATACCCAATAGCCCAGCTTCCTTGAGGTGTAGTTGACGAGCCTGGGCTGTGGACCATGTGATAGTCCTGGGGTTGATGCTACACAGCCACTAAAAAGAATGATGTAAACCTCCGGTGCTGACTTAGAAGGACTTCAAGATGGATTGTTTCATGGATTGTTTCACTATACACATAATTCTGTGTATAGTGTGTATAGTGTGACCCCATTTGTGTTAAAAACAAAAAAGAAAGAAAAAGTAAAATAAAGTAAAAGAGAATGTTGGGAAAGTGCTGGGAGGAATTCATCCTAAACTGAGAACAGCTGTGACTTATGACAGGCTGCAGGATGCAGAACAGTGGAGAGGCGTTTTCTTTTACAGCTTATAAGCTTTTATAATGTTCGATTTTTTTCTCAATGGGATTATGTTTATGTATATTATCTGTGTCCCTCTAAAAAAAATATATGTACACACACACCTGGTTTTACTCCAGGCTACCCAATTTAAAAGGTCCTGCTCAGACCTCTGAAGTAAATTTACACTAAACTTATTCATTCAACAAACATTCTCCACATGAGCCCCTGCCCTGTGCTGCTCTCTCTTGGGAGCTGAGTACATGAGGACCGTCGTCCTGGCCCCTGGGGAGTGCAAAAGCAGGGAGTGGGGGATGGACAGATAAAGACTGTGCAGTGTGGCAGAAGCTGTAGCAGGTGTTTTCATGGAGACAGAAAAGGCAGGAAGCAGGGGAGGCCAGTTCCCCTGGGCAAAGTCAGGGCAGGCTTCCTGGAGGAAGTGACACTTAATTGAGTCTTAGGGATGATTGGAGTGTAGCAGATGGGTGGGCAGGAGGTAGATCTATGGAACGATGTTCTGGGAGGGGAGATGTGAACCTTTAGTGCCTTTGGGGGACAACAGGGGCCAAGAGGCAGGAAGGAGGGCCAGGGCAGGGCTCACCTCCTAGACTGAGTTAGCTTTTCAGCTCTGGACTTGGAATTGTCGCTCTGAGGTGCCAGCCACCAACAGAGGGCACTTTAGCCTCTTCAAATTGCAGAACCTGGACACCACTGGAAGAGTCAAAGGGCTTCAGGTTGTCTCTGACGGGGATGTGGGATCCTCCCAGCTGGGTGCAGAAGGCGGGGGGAGGACACAGCTCAATGGGGCAGGTGAGACCCTGATACAGACCATCCTGATGCAGCACAAGGAGGAGGGGTGTCAGAGGGCCCCACCGAGGATCCCTGAGCCACTGGCCAGTCCTCATGGGCATTTCCAAGCCCCTGACTTCCTCAGCAAGGCCAAAGACTGTAGGCCATCCACATACATGTAGTTTTGGTTGAAGCGAGGAGACCAGTGGGAGCTGCTGCAGAGCCCTGTGTTTACAGCAGGGTGGGGCGATGGTAGAGGAGGAGCCAGGGCTCCTCCATTTTGGAGCTGAGCTGTCAGATTCTTGAGCAAAGCCAGGCTTGGGCCAGGGCCAGGTGGGGTTGGGCTGCTGACTGGGATCAGGGGAGCCAGGCGTGTGGGGAGAAGAAAGAAGGTGTGCCTCTCCCCGCCAGCCTCAACTCCTTGCACCAGGCTCACTCCCAGTCCTTGTGCCAATTCTCTGAAGCTGTCCATGGAGCAGGGACAGACCTGTATGGCCAGAGAGTCCTCCCTGGGTCCCTGGAGTCTCCACATCATCCTTCATTTTTCCACTTTTATAGATGTCACGTCCTCCACCTATAGCTACACCCCTACTTCTTTTCTGGCAAACGCCTACTTATCCTTCAAGACCCAGTCCAAGTATTGCCCCCTCCAGAAAAACCTTCTAGACCACCCATCCCCTGGTCCAGGATTGGTTAATCTCTGGGCCTCCCACACCCCCCTGAGCAGCCACCTGGGTTTTTGTTCCCCCTCTTTCTCTTCCTACAGTGGCCCTAAGATCTCATCCCTGCCCTTACGCCATCTCAGGCCCCCTTGAGAAGCAAGTTAAGCAAAGCACATGTAAAGCTGACTCCCTTGGGACTATAGTGTGTAAATACTTTAGGCAGTGGACAGGGCTGATGCTGCCCAAAAGGAACTTGACGGTCAGAGATAGAGAGCACCCAGATTCCTCCAGCTCAAGATAGGGAGGCTCTGCCTAGTAAATGCTCATGTTTAGACTCAGGTGTCTGAGCACTAACCTGAGTCTGAGCGTCAGCACCACAGCACTAGCTAAAGATTGTTTTTTCCTGACTGCATGTTTCTTAGAGTCTTCCTGAGCCTCTGCTGGGCGCCTGGTCCAGGGTCACCCAGCCAGTGGAGCAGACCCCTTCCTCCTGGTGCTTTGCAGGAATGAGCTCGGCTCAGAGCTTAGAGGTCAGCTGAGTGTGGCCACATAAGCACCCGTGCAATGAGTCTGGCCCTCAGCACTCATTAGGTATTAGAGCGTAGTTTATTAACAGCAACTCAAACTTGCGGAGCACCTGCTGTATACCCTGGCATTTAACATAGTGCTGGTGGAGGGTGGGCAGCCAGAGTGTCAGCTAGTCACTTCTGATGTCAGATGGGTTTAGTCCCACCTGACAGCCAGATGAAGTGGGCCTGGGGGAGTCACTTCTACTGAGACAACCCTGCAGGAAAAGCCAGAGGCCTGGGGACCTGCCCAGTTAAAGAACTCAATCTCCAGTAGAAGGGGTGGTTTAGGCTCTTTACTCTTGTTTGCCTCCTAGTTCAGCCTGTGTAGGATTCCAAGTTCAAGGGTAGCAAGGGTATGGGTCCCCATGGAAGATACCACATTAGTGTCTGAGACACATTAGGAGAGAATCTAGGGTTGGTGCAGGGAAGAGCATTAGGATGGTAGGCTCTGAGAGACGGAGGAAGCAGTGGTTCTGGGGGAGAAAGGCCCACTAGAGATGGAAGGAAACGCCTGGCGCCCATGGCTCAGTGAGTAGGGTGCCAGCCACATACATCGAAGCTGGCAGGTCTGAGTCCAGCCTGGGCCTGCTAAACAACAACAACAACTGCAACCAAAAAGTAGCCAGGCATTGGGGTGGGCGCCAGGAGGGAGACTCGGGAGACTGAGGCAAGATAATTGCTTAAGCCCAGGAGTTTGAGGTTGCTGTGAGCTGTGACAGCACAGCACTCTACCAAGGGTAACATAGTGAGACTCTGTCTCAAAAAGACAAAAAGAAGGCAACGCCTGGGTGGAGACTAAGGCAGGGAGGAAGGCTGTGCCCCACCCTCCTTGCAAATCCTGCTTCCTGCAACCAGCCTGGCCTGGACATTTGACCTTTTCCTGTGGCCCTGTTGTGGTCTGTCAGGAAACCAGCACTTGCCTGCCAGGCTGTACCCCTCAGACACAGCTTTCCTTCAGGAGCTGGGCCCCCTGTTTTCAGAAGGTTGCCCATGGGCCCCAGAGACCGTCCAAGCAAACGGCACATAAGCCGCTGCCTCCCCAGAGAGGACCTGCAGACCTCTCTTTACAGAAGCTCCAAAGGAGATGCCGCCCAGAAGATGTGCCCAGGGACAGGCCTGGAGGTAAAGGCAAAGGGCAGCCTGTCCACTGACCACCCCCAGCATAGCTCAGCCTCCCGAGCAGAGGCCACAGGAGAGCAGCAACACATCCCAGAGGCCCTGCTGGGGCTGCAGGGCACATCCATCATGTGTTATGAGTCACTGCAACTATTTTCAGCGTCTTTATCAATGGCAGTTTGGTCTTTCTGGGTCGTCTCTGACTTAGTGAGAAGTGCTGGCCTCTCTGACCCTGGCATCAAGGATACAACTGACAACAAGGAGGCCCAAGAGGTGGGCAGCACCGGGCAGCTTCTGGGAGGGTCATTCGCGGCCTCTGGGTTGTAGACAGTGAGTCTCAGATTCCAGAACTCGGCCCTCCTTCTGCCACTGGGGCCCCCATTGTCCCCATGGATGGAGAGAATTACAGTGTCATTTTCTCTAGCTCCATTCCCCTACAGAGGCATAAGAACAGATAGTGTCACCCCCTCCCAGACCCCAGCCTTCAGGTCCCCTCATAGAGGCAGCCACTGTTTCCAGTTCCTGGTGGCTGCTTCAGAGATGGTCTGCGCAGTTCCCAGCTGTGGTGCAGACATTCTCTGACTCCACCCACCTTGTGCACATACGCACAGCCCACTTGACCAGGGCTCTTTGCTGGCTTTTCCCACTTAATTGATTTTAGTGATGAGTCCACATCAGTCTGTAAATGAGCTCCCCATTTTTATCAGCTGTGTAAAGACAGGCTCTTAACTGGCATCCCCAGCTCTCATCTCTCAGCCTAAAGCTACAGCTGTGTTTCCAGAGCAGCTGCTCCAAGCCACGGCCTCTAAACACCCCCTTGGATTTCTATTTGTTAAGGAATTGTGGCACCAGTTCATTGAACTGCTAGTACTTAAAACACCAAAGCTTGTGAATGATTTATTCTTTTTCTGAATGAATGACAACAGATTCGAAGCTATTGCTCTCTTAATACCCAACTAGGTTGGACATCTTTCTGGTTGCATGTAATAGAATCAATCCCAAACCATCTTACATAACAGGGAAACTTTATTTGCTCTTGTAAGCTGAAAAGGTAGGGTCAGCTACAGGGACAGCTAACTCCAGGGTTCAAGCAGTGTCATCAAGACCAATTTGCTCTCTCTTTCAACATACCTTCAAATTCCAGGATTCACTTGTAGCATAATGGGGCACCAGCTCTGTTCCTGCCTCATCTCAGGTTTTAGGTCTCAGAGGTAAAAATTCTAAGTGAAAATCTCACTGTGTCTCTGTATTCATTAGGCAAAGTTAAGCTACAATAACAAATAGACTCCAAAATTATGTCGTATCAGCTCAAATTATAAAGTTGCATTCCATTCTCATATGCTATCCACAGTGGATACTCCTGGTCATTTCTCCGTGTTGTGGTTTAAAGATTCTGACTCTTACAGTACGATCAAAACATTTCTGAATGTATATGAATCGTGCCCTATGATTGCACCAATGTACAGAATTATGATTCAATAAAATTACCAAAAAAAAAAAAAAAAGTATTCTGACTCTTTCCTTCTTGTGGTTCCACTGTCAGCTGGGGGCAGAACCCAGCTGGGGGCAGAACTCTGCAAACATTTTCTGTAAAGGTCAAAAGAGTAAATATTTTCAGTTTTGAGGGCTCTGTCACATAGTCTTCTCTTTCTTTTCCTTCCTTCCTTCCTTCCTTCCTTTTTCCCTCCCTCCCTCCTTCCTTCCTTCCTTCCTTCCTTCTTTCCTTTTTCCTTCCTTCCCTCCCTCCCTCCCTCCCTCCCTCCCTTCCTTCCTTCCTTCCTTCCTTCCCTCCTTCCTTCCTTCCTACATCCTCCCTCTCCTCCTCTTCTCTCCCTTCTTTCCTTTCCACTTTAAAAACATAAAAAAGCACCTGCCCAAGTTTGTTGCTCCCTACTCTAGGGCCCTGTTGTCACTTGCAATCAGCAAGTAGAAAGGAAAAGAAACACAAGCAGATGATTCATCCACTTTGTCACAGCCTCAGCCCAGCAATGGCATAAGCCACCTCAGCTCCCACTCCGCTGAGCTGCCCTCTCATATGGCATGCTGAGCTTGGCCACCTGCCCAGGAAACAGAGGAGACTGAATTCAGTGAACAGCCCTCACAGCCTCGCTGGACCCTGTCAGGTCACAAGACCGTGTGACAAATCAAGGGGTGTATCTGTTAGTTTTTGCTGCATAACAAGCTGAATTTCTTTCCTAGGCCTAACAACATAGGACAAACTGGTGACTTAAAACAATAAAAGTTTATTCTCTCACAGCTTTGGAGGCTAGAGTCTGAAATCCAGGCATGGCAGAGCCATGGTCCCTCTGAAGGTACGAGGAGTTTAGGGGTGCCTCTCTGGAGCTTCTAGGGGTCACCAGGAAGTCCTTGGATTGTAGCAGCATCACACCAGTCTCTGTCTCTGTCTTCACATGACCTTGTCCCAAGTGTCTCCTCTGGGTCTCTGTATCCAGCTCTCCCTCTCCTTTCTCTTATGCAGACTTTAGGGCCTACCCCAGTACAGATTGACCTCATCTTAAATTGATTCTATCTGCAAAGACCCTATTTCCAGATAAGGCCCGATTCACAGGTACTGGGAATCAGGACTCCAGCATAGCTTTAGGGAGACACAATTCGACTCACTACACAAGCCTTCTCGCTCCTGCACCTTCCCTTCCATCGCCCTACATTTTGTCTGCCAAGCTAGCAGTACGCCTTTGCTAGAAATCCCTGCCCCTGCCACAGGGAGCCACCATGAGTCCCAGTGGGCAAGCCCACTGCTTCTCCTGTAGTAACCGACCCGGCAAGAAGACCCCTAAGGCCCCTAATTGTTTCAGCCTGAGTTCCCATCCATCTCAAACCCCCCTTTCTTAGTTTAATTCTAAGAACAGGTTACTGGCAAGGAAGTTCTCCAAGTTCCCTGACTCCCTAGCAATGTCTAAACACAATGATGAGAAACTTACCTCAACTCCCCTAGCCAGCTAAACAATGGTAAAAACTTACTCAAGCAAAGTTTCCCAAGCTACTGGGCTTTCCAAGTTGTCCCCATGGTTACTGAGTTACCCCCCTGAGCCTCCACGCAGCAACCCCCTGAGCCAACTACCTGACTGGGACTCCCCCCTGTAATCCGCCATGCTTTGCTTTTGTATATGCTTGCTTGGCCACATCAGCACGAAAATGGTATAAAAGACTACCTGCTTCTTTGTCCAGGCCATTTGCCTTTTGGGGGCAGCGGTCCATCTGCGCAGATGTAACCACCTGATTTGGCCGTTTGCCCTTTGGGCAGCAGTCCGTCTGTACAGATGTAATAAATGACCACCTGATTTGGGCCGTCTACCTTTTTAGCAGCGGCCCCCTGTGCAGGAGTAAATAAAATCACCTCTGATTTGTACCCAAAGTGGGGGTCCATATTTCTCTTACAGGTGGCTATAGTTACAACACTCGCTGATCCCAAGGAGTGAGCACCCTGTCTCTGGAGGTGTGCAAGCAAAACTGAGTTTGACAGTGGCTCAATTCATTAGCAAACATTTATTGAATTCCACTGGGCTAGGTGCCAATAGAAAGGTGATTGCAACCCCTAAGAGGAAAAGAACAAATAAGTAATTG
The DNA here is from genome assembly GCA_963573935.1 of Arctocebus calabarensis. Lineage (NCBI taxonomy): Eukaryota > Metazoa > Chordata > Mammalia > Primates > Lorisidae > Arctocebus > Arctocebus calabarensis. The sequence goes on along the minus strand of CAUYON010089179.1, from coordinate 12,421 downwards.
TCTCACAGTGTGATACCTGCAATAGTGGAAGCAGGTAAGAACCCAAGGAGCTCCAAGGGGGGCCTGGGCAGTAGCAGATGGATGTGTGGTTCAGGTCAGCCCAGGGAGGTGGACGCTCCATGGGGGAAGGAGCAAGAAAAGAGGAAAGCAGGGGAGGGGAGGGAATCAAAGGGGAGGATGAAGGCAGGAGGGTCAGTGGGAATAGAGTTCAACATGGGAGGAGGGAGCAAAGCAAGCTGAAAACATTAAGTGCAGCATGATAGAAGCAAAACCACGCCCTGGGTTCTCTATGACTTTATAAGAGCATGAAACCTGCTTAATTGGCCCAAAAGACCTGCCACCGGGTGACAAAAGTGGTTTCTTCGGGCTCACTGGAATAAAGGCGGCAGACAAAGCAGACTAACTATATCTGAGGGTTCTAATTTCTTACAAGAATATATGTACGCACTATTTGCCTCATTTCTTAAAATACACACATAGCAAAATGACTAGGCTCAAACATGGCAAAATACCAACAGTGGCAAATTCCAGGCGGTGGGAATCGGTAGTGGTGATTCTTCCCCTTTACTTTCCTCAGTGTCTGACTTCCTTAAAATGAGCGTGTGTCCTTTTCAATAATAACAGTGATTTTTCTTATTGAAAAGTTCTGGAAGCAAAAACACCACATATGAATGTACATGAATGCCCCTATTAACAGTAGTTAATTCATAGTCGGGGAACATGAAATGAGGTCGTTTTCCATTCTGGACTTTTCTGTGTTTGTCAAATTTGCCAAAATGAAGATGAGGCCACAGGTCAGACCAGAGCCCCAGGACACCAGCATTCATCTGGGAGAGGACAGCCCAGAGTGGCCCCGCAGACTTTGCTGTCCTCGACCCCAAAGTGCCACAGTCCTGTGTGTTTTTGGTAAAGTGAAGGGGCAGGGAGAGGACGGGGTGATTGATAAGAAGGGAGAAGAGAGAATCCCCTGGAGAGTGGGGAGGGAACGGGGAGAGAAGGGAAAGGGTACCTTCCCAGGGGAGCTGTGGGATCTCCAGGCCTGGGGAGGAGGAGAGAGCCTTGTTGAGCATAAACCATCCCTTCTTTCCAAGGGACAGTGCTGTGTGGCTTTGTCCTGCTCAAGGCTTTCGGGAAGAGGAAGAAAAAGTCCATCTGCGCCCATGTGTTTATTGCACTCCAGGGAACTCTCTGGGATGGAGAAAGAACCCGAGTGGCATTGTCTGCAATGGAAAACAGAAGAAGAACAGCCCTGTCAGCTGGAAAGTGTCCGAGTCCCAGGGAAGGGCCCTCTCCCTGCGGCTGCCTGGCCTGTTATTAATACGAAGGTAATGACATTAGGACGCCTGATGAAGTCAGCTGCCCCAGGCCCTGCCACCCTGATCCCGGAGTTACAGCCTCATTTTTCAATTATGCTTTAATTTGAGCATCTTTGAAAACGCCTGGTGAGGGGGAGAGTCCAGGGGAAGAAGAGGGCTCATATCGGCCCTTTCGCCCTTTTTTTCCTTTCCCCATGAAGTGGGGGGAGCACATTTCTAAGCTGGGAGGTCTGGGATCTTTCCCCAAATCCTGAAGCTGAGACCCCAAAAAAGAATTCATTTAGCTGCACTGCAGTGTCTTCAGTTGTCCTTATTCATGACATAGACAATCTTCAGAGCCAAGGGGGTCTCTAGAGAGCTAATCCAGCCTCTCCACTAACAGACAGGAACCTGAGGCCCCGGGGGAACTCTAACTCGCCTGGAACTAAACCAGACCTGACTCAGACACAAGATTTTCTAAACCTGAATCAAAATGAGAAACCCCCCAAAGTGGGCGTTAGTCAGCTGTCCTGTCACCCCAATAAATGGGGTGTCTTTGCCTCCTGCACATAGATTGAGGGCTTAGGGGGTGGGCACGCTGCTGGGGTCTGCAATGGCCTTCTGTGTACATTCCTGGAATTCCCATAGACGCCACCAGATGGCCCTGCGCTGCCAACTCTGGCTTCAAGATCCAAGCAGCCAGCTCCACGTCCAGGGGCTGGAAGATGCTGGGAAGAGCTTGATGAAGTTGGTGTCCCACCTCCCCCAGCCATTGTAAATGTAATCAGTGCAACAATAAAAACTCAGGTCTTAAAATCTCAGGGGTGCAGGAGCAGGAACACAGGGGTCTGTATGTGTCTTTTCAGATGCCACATGTCTTGACTATGCAACCTAGAGCAAGTCCTCTCCTGTCTCTGAGCCTCCCCTAACTCGCCTGTGAATAGGTGTGCTAATAGCCACCTGCTTCATGGAGTTATAACGATCATGGATGGGAAGCCCTGTGGGAATGGTGACCCTAAATTTCTCAGTCAGATCCTGAGTCCCCTGGGAGCTTAATTAGTATACACAGCCCTGGCGCATCCCTGGAGGGTCAGACACAGAAGGTCTGGAGTGGGCACATCTGTGGAAAGGCCAGTCCTTCCCTTGCCATCACTGTCCCAAGAGGAGAAAGTGGCATGAGCCTTTGACCCAGCCCAGAGCGACCACCACCCACCATAGCTGCCTGCACCCACAGGGCAGAGGAAATGTCACCATGACAATAACGTGCTGGAGCTCCTAGTGTGGCTGGAGGTGGACATGCAATCACTTACAATACCGCATAACCTGTTGCACCCAGCTGTGGCACCACCGGGTGCTGCTATCCACCAGGAGGCACACGGGAAGAAAATGGATGTCAGGTTATTCCTATACAAGCATCACTCTCATGCATGTGACAGGCTTTCTAGAATGTTCTCGCATGTAGTTAGATCAACCACACCAAGAGCTGGATCCAGCCCACAGGCAGGTGTCCACCTACAATTGCCTTGGGACAAAGGGACAGGCTGAGATTCTGGGAGCTTCAGGTATTAAGATCCCCCTGGGGGTTTTAGAAATGCCTGTCAGAGAAGGAGGTGTTTGAGCAGAGTCTTGCAGGGTAGGAGGTGAAGAGCAGGTCAAGAAGAAAGAGTGTTCTGGGGAATGTGAACAGTGCGCAGGAAGGGACAGCGTCTACTTGATGACAAGGACACACATTTGAATAAGATTGGATAAGACAAGCAACAGTGGTGAGATTTTGCAGGGCCCAGGACTGGAAGGGCCTCCTGTGACATATGAAGCATTTGGATTTGACACAGAAACCCACAAGGACCTTTGAAGGCTTTTCGGCTCTGTAAGGGCAGGAACTGGCGACAAGGAGGCGAGAGAACGGCCACTGCTGGCACCCAGGAGAAGCTGAAAGTGGAGAATGGGTAGAGCAAAGGGGGTGACTACAGAGATGGGAAGCAATGCCAATGCCTGCGACATTCAGGATTCAAGATCTATGGGACACGGCCTCACACCAGGAGCAGAACAGGCCAAGAACTGGGCGGAAGCCAGGCTGGCTGGGAATCTGCGGTGCTGGGAGGGGCGGAAGAGGGGACAGGGTGCAAGAGGCAATGGCAGCTTGCACTGCGGTGACCAAGCTCCAGGATGACCCCTTAAGAAGAGGAATCTGAAACAGCAGGGAGGGGATGGATTGGCAAGAGGAGCAGGTGAAAGGTTAGGGTGTTGGTGTTTTGGAAGAATTCCATTGGCAGTGGTGTGCAGGACGGATGGGGGAGGAGAGTGTGAGAGGTAGAAATGCATCCAGGAGTGTGGGATGACAGGTGGCCCTGCTGCACATGAAACCACAGGCAGGTTGGTAGAAACTTTCAGGGCCAGAGTGGGGCCTTCAGAGGAATTGCTGAAGAGTATTTGGGACCAATTAAATGCGTGATTGTGGATAAGTCCCTTCTCTTCCCTTAGCCTTAGTTTCCTTTTTTATGTCATAGAAAGTCCACATTAGCTGGGCATGGTGGCTCACACCTGTAATCCTAGCACTCTGGGAGGCCAAGACAGGTGGATTACTTGAACTCACGAGTTTGAGATCAGTCTGAGCCAGCAAGACTGCATTTCTAAAAAAACAGCTGAGTGTTGTGGTGGGCACCTATAGTCCCAGATACTTGGGAGGCTGAGACAAGAGAATCATTTTAGCCCAAAAGTTTGAGGTAGCTGTGACCTATGATGCCATGGCACTCTACCCAGGGTGACAAAGTGAGACTCCGTCAAAAAAAAAAAAAAAAAAGAAGGAAGGAAGGGAGAGAGAGAGAGAGAGAGAGAGAGAGAGAGAGAGAGAGAAAGAGAGAAAGAAAGAAAGAAAGAAAGAAAGAAAGAAAGAAAGAAAGAAAGAAAGAAAGAAAGAAAGAAAGAAAGATCACATGAGCTGACTTCAAAAGACTCTTCTAGTGTGGACTTCCTAGAATGGTGTAAGTGGGAATATCCCCTTTCCTTAAGAAAAACATCAGCATACAGGGACCTGAAGACTTGTATACTGTATACGGGCCTCTTCTGGACATGCCTTGGCATGTGGATTCTAGCCAGGGCTGCTATGTACAGTTGCACAGGTTAGGCACTGCTCAGGTTGCTACCATCCCTGTACACTAGAGTATAATAGAGTCTTGCAAAGCATCTGCTGTGCTGTCCATGACACAGAGCAACTGGAGTGTCTACTTTCTGGCACCACGACCCTCTCGCCTTATGTGACTAGAGAGAATGGGAAGAGCTTTGAATCAGGAAGCCAAGGACTTGAGTTCTAGACAGACCTGTCAATGATAAGTCCCTCTGTTCTCTGGCCTTCTGTTTCTTTCTGTTTAAGTGGCTGGAACAAGCCATTCTGAGGCCCTGTTCAACTTCTGAGTTCTCACTGCTGGAATCATTCGTCTCTGTGGAGCCCATAGGTGGCCTCTCTCAGCTCCTCTTAGAACAGCTCTAGGAGCTGAAACTTTCCCATGGGCCTTTATGTGGCAGAGCAGAGACGCCATTGGGCTACGTCCAGCCCACATCATCCCTGAGGCCCTAGGGGACTCTCTGCACTGACTGCCTCCCCTCGGCTGTGGCGTCAACTGCGAGGCTGGCATTAAGTGTCCAGGCTGGGTGGACGCAGGCCACAGTAGCTGACAGCTGAGTAGTTCTTGTTCAAACCATCATTATCTGCTTTAAATCCCATCAGTAAAAGGGTTGGATTTGCTACTGAGAACGACAGGACAGCCTTCACCCAGTAGGTCCTCTGTAGATTCACAGAGGACTGATCAGCATGACAGGCAGCATGGTCACCATGCTTTACAGTCTAGGAATCCCTTCTCATGCTCATTCAGCCACTCAACAAGCACTGAGGGCACCCTATGGCCTACCTCATTAGGGTCATGGACATGAACCAGCTCCAAGTACTGTGAAATTGCCCCTGGCTCATCGCTCATTTGATTTGCACAAACACCCTGTGAGGTAGGTGTTATCACCCCAGTTTGCAGAGTTGGAAACTGAGGATAGGAAGTTTAAGTGACTTGTTCAAGATCCCACAGCTTTAAGGCCAAGCTAAACACCGAACACAGGCAAGAGACTGTATGTCCCAGAAGGTCTGTCCCGCTGCTTGGTGTGGCCTGGGGCCAGCACTTTTCCTCCCTAGGTTTGTTTTCTCATTAGCACATGGAGGGGTGACTGGGAATGATGACCCAGCTCTGACGTGCACAGATTCCTGAGCCCAGATCTGCTGCAGATTTGGCAAACCAAGGGGTGAGCTTCAAAAATCAAGTTGGCAGATTCAGAGCTCTAAATCAGAAGAGATACTGCCGGACAAGCCAATTGGGCAGGCAGGCATTGGGGCCAAGTTAGATATGCACAACTCACCCTCTCAGTTATAAACACGCCACCATCCGGTTCCTGCTGTCCATCTATCATCAGGCATGTGAGTAGATGTCTGCGATCCTGAGCCAAGTTTCAGCTGTAGCAGAGCTTCGTTTCTGTTTACAGCACTCCACACCGTAAATCAGGTTCTGGGAGGACAGGGGATGCAGGGAGGGCTGCCAGAGGCTGGACCCGGCCACGCCACATAAGGGGTGGGAGGGTCACAGCCCACAGACTGCGGAGAAGCTCTCAAACCGCACTCAAGGTGCCCCCCTCACCTTGTCATTTGCCTTGGCCTGGGGGTGAGGGAGGCTAAATGCACAGCTGTGGTTAGGTGCACGTCAGAGTACTGGCTCCATGCTCATTGGAAGTCCCTTTGCCCTCCAGGCGCCCCCTGGGGGTGAGGGAGGCTAAATGCACAGCTGTGGTTAGGTGCACATCAGCGTACTGGCTCCAAGCTCATTGGAAGAAGCTGTGGTTAGGTGCACATCAGAGTACTGGCTCCAAGCTCATTGGAAGTCCCATTGCCCTCCAGTCGCCCCCTGACTCCATATGCCATTCTGTGTCCCAGGAGGGTGGTCTCCATAGACAGCACTCAAGGGTTCCTTGACCTCTGGTTCTTGGTGGTAGACATGGCATGGGCACAAGCTCAGAGGGAACCAGGAGACAGAGGTCAGGGTATTTATTTTCTGCCCCTACCAAAGATGGCAGCTCCTGCCAGCCAGCCATTTCCTACAGCCCCTTTCCCAATTTTGGTCTTCACTCCTCTCCCTGCCCGTCAGACTGTCACCAGCTCTGTGACACTGCACCATCTACTGTTCATGTTCGTTTACCTCCCACAACTGTGTAAATATTCCCCTTTTTGAACTCATGGCCTCTCATCTATGCCAGGGATTTTCCCCAGGATCCTGATAAAACTATTTCCTACACATCAATTTTAAGAGGTATTATTATTCTATGAAGCCAGCAGATGATCTAATGCATGCCCACATAAGAAAAAAACTCAAATCAGTTCAAGGTGGAGGGAGGGGGAATGAAGGAACAGGGAGAGGGAAGGAGGAAGGGGGATGGGTATGCTCCCACTGAAAGGGCACAGCTCTTGCGGGCAGGACACAAATATAAGGGACTCTGCCTAACAAATGGAGACATTGTAACCTAATTGCTTATACCCCCAAATTAACCTGAAAGAATAATTAAAATTACACACACACAAAAAGACATGTTATTATTCTAAGCCCCGTTAAAGAAGAATAAACCTCTGCCATAAACAATAACACAAAGTTGACTCATAAGCAATGACACCATGCTTCCTGTCACTTTACAGTTTTATTTTATATTTATCAAAAGGGCTGTTTTAGACTTGGATTTAGGGTTTGAGGGTTTTTTAAAAAAATCGTGTATCACTTTGTGAAGCACAAAAAGAAAAATATATGCAAAATAATCCGTTAAGATGTTCCCCAAACTTCGCCACATTCAGAGTCTGACTCTTGTGAGACTGGACTCTTGCGAGCCACATTTTGCTTCATAGTTGTCAATTTCAGCATTTGTCCACACGGAATTGGCTGTGGCCTTTAAGGCCATTGTCAGTGCAGCATTTCTTAGAGGAGTATCCCACTTTTGTTTCAGGGATTTTTTTTTCAAGCCACCACCCAGACAGTACATATGTGGACAATGACAACTTTATTATGACTGTCACTAGTGAGCATCAACTCTAAGATGCACTTCCATTTTAGAGATGATAAAATGTGCGTGTCAGAATCAAGGAAATATGGGTTTTAATTATATTGACCTTTGGCAGGTCAATTTGCCTTTTGGGGCTTTAGTATTTTCATTTGTAAAAAGGTACACGTACCCAACTTCATCTATAGATTCAATGCAATACCAATCAAAATCTCAGCAAGTTATTTTATGGATATCAACAAACTGATTCTAAAGTTTATAGGGAAAGGCAAAAGACCCAGAATAGCCAACATAATATTGAAGAATAAAAGTCAGAGGACTTATACTACCCGACTTCAATACTTACTATAAAGCTACAATAATCAGAGAAGTGCGGTATCGGTGGAGGAAGAGACAGAGATAAATGGAACAAATAGGCCAGAAATAGACCCACAAAAATATAGTCAACTAATCTGTAACAAAAGAGCAAAGGCAATTTGATGAAGAAAGAAAAGCTTTTGAACAAATGGTGGGAGAATAACTGGACATTCACATGCAAAAAAAAAGAGGGAAATTAATCCAGTCATTGACTCTACATCTTTCATAGAAATTAGCTCAATGAATCATGCATTTAATGTAAAAAAAAAATAATAAGACTTCTGGAAAATAACACAGGTGACATTAGGTTTGGCAATAGATTTTTAGATGCAACACCAAAAGCACAGTCCAAGAAAGAAAAAATTGGTTAAGTTGAATATCATTAAAATTAAAAACTTCTGTTCTGCAAAAACACTGTTAAGAGAATCAAAAGACAAGCTACAGACTGGGAGAAAATATTTACAAACTACACATCTGATAAAGGACACTTCCATGCAGAATATACAAAGAACTCTCAAAACTCACCACTAAGAAAATAAATAAACCAATTAGAAAATAAGTCAAAAACCTTACCAGACAGCTTACCAAAGAAGATACACAGATGGCAACAAAAGCATATGAAAAGCTCTTCAACATTACATCTCATCAGGAAACTATAAATTCAAATAAGAAGATATCACTACATCCTTATTAGTAATGAGAATGACCAAAATCTGCATGTTAGCACAACAAAATGCTGACAGAGAGTGTCAGCAAAAGAAACTCTCCTTTGCTGCTAGAGGAAATGCTAAATGGTATGGTCACTTTGGAAGATGGTTTGGCAGTTTCTTACAAGCTAAACATAGTCTTTTTTTAAAAAATTATGTTCCTGGATCTTTACCCAAATGAGTAAACATGTCCACACAAAACCCCGCATGCGAATGTTTACGGCAGCTTTATTCATAATTCCTCCAGATTGGGAACAACCAAAATGTCCTTCAAAAGGTGAAGGGCAGCAGTGCCTATGACTCAGTGGGTAGGGCGCCAGTCCCATATACTGATGGTGGCGAGTTCGAACCCAACCCCGGCCGAACTGCAACAAAAAAATACCCAGGCGTTGTGGTGGGCACCTGTAGTCCCAGGTACTTGGGAGGCTGAGGCAAGAGAATCACCTAAGCCCAGGAGTTGGAGGTTGCTGTGAGCTGTGTCGCCATGGCACTCTACCGAGGGCAATAAAATGAAACTCTGCCTCTAAAAAAAAAAAAAAAGGTGAAGGGATAAATAAACTGTGATACAGCCATACAATGGAGTGTTATTCAGCAATGGAAAGAAATGGGCTATCGAGCCACAAAAAGATATGGAGAAATCTTAAGTACATTATCGTTTAGTGAAGAAGCCAATCTGAAAAGGCTACATACTGTATGATTCCAAGTACATGACATTCTGGAAAAGGCAAAAATATAGAAAGACTAGTGATTGACTGGCAGGGGGGTGGAGGGGATTTTCAGGGCAGTGAAACTATTTCTGTGTGATACCATAAGGGTGGATACATGATATTAAGCGCCAAGCATCAAAACCCATAGAATGTCCAACCCCAAGAGTGAACCCTTTTGTGAACTGTGGACTTTAGTTAATGCAAAGATTAGCTCATCAGTCTTCGCAAATGTCCTACATTAATGCAAGATGCTAATAACAGAGGAAACTGGAAGTGGGGAAGAAGGATAGGAGCTCTCTCTACTATCTCCTCTATTTTCTATAAATCTACAACTTTTCTAAAAAATGAAGCCTATTAGAAAAGAGATACATTTATAGCTGTCTACCTCCTGGGGCTGCTGGGAGGTTAAATGAGATCGGGTGTGACAAGAATTTGGCACAGGAGCTCATTACAAAAGGTGATCAACCAGTGCCAACCTCTGTGGGTGCTGCGATGGTTACTGGAGCCTCTGTGATGTTGTTAAGGCTATTGTGGCAGTTGTTAAAGTTGTCATGGTCATTACGAGGGTTGGCAGGTTGTTGCTGGGATTGTACTTGTGGTTTTTGGAGTTGGTGTGGTCCTTGGATTTGCTCTTACAATAGTTGAAGTGATGGTTGACCCTGTGGCTGGAGAGTCAGTGTTGCATTTGTGGTTGTTGGGATACTCTGGCTATTATGGCTTTTGTTATGGTCGTAGGATTATGTTTCTTGTGGTATCATGGTGGTGGCAGTAGTTGTGACAACTGTATGTTGTAGTTATTGGGATCACTGTGGCAGTTGTCCTGGTGGTGGTTTGACTTTAACCAACCTGCATAGATAGGGCTAATCTGGATTTTCTATCCCAGGTGAAGACCTTGGTTAAACACTTTGGGACTTGCAGAATCTATATATATATATATAAGATCTGAATTTCAAAGAACCCTCAGTTTTGTAAAATGATAAGATTTGGACAAAACTAGGTGAAAAGGAGGCAGATATCTTAAGAGAGAAGACTAAGCAGGAAGTGGCAGGAAATAAGGAAATAAGTGTCAGGCAGGGAGGCTGACTTTGAGGAACTCAGGGGTCCGGGGATGGTTACCACATACTACATATTCTGGAGTGTGGCTCACCATTGCTAGAATTCTATCAAAGTGGACTGTTTTTTAATAGTAAAGAATAGACTTCTAAAAATTAAATGGAAAGAGGAACCAAGCCATCCAAGCCTCTGGATGAATTGGGTCCTCTAGTTAAATAGAATCTTTGGATCCTTTAGGAAAAGACACCGCAGTTCTTGTGCCAGGTTTTTCTTCACCCCCGTCTGCCTCCTCTGTACATCTGATGGCAGGTGGGGGTGACGCATTTGCCCTTAGGTTTCCTCTCCCCTTTAGGAGTGCCAGGGCAGTCATCTGAATCCCTCCTGCTCTCTGATCTTTTAGAGAGTTGTGGATCATACCCTTAATGGGATATAAGCTCCTACCCTAAGTTTCTTCCTTGTGAGAAGGATTTGAGGGTTTCGCATATTTGCAAGGAGGTAGAGTAAGGAAGTAGGTAAATAACAAGAATAAGCAGGAATATTGACAAGAGGAGAGGAAGACAGGACGCTGAGGTTTAACTCCCCCAATTTGCAGCTGGCAAAGATTGATCACAGAGGCAGCCCTTTGGAAGGAGTATGTCTGGGGACCAGGGGCTTGAAAATGCTGACCTTGAAGCACAGTGCCTGGGGGCTTCGAAAGCATCTTTGATTTTCAAGGAGAGGAAGAGGCTGATGTGTTTCCCTCTGTGATAGCTTTGGGTGCTGCAGATTGTCCACACACCTCCTGCCCCCTGTCCTATCCACGCCCTTGGTCATGGACTTCGTAGCCCTTCCCATCAGGAAGCAGAGTCTTCCCTTCCTCCTTGTCTGGACGGACTGTAAGGTTTGCTTTGACCAACAGAATTCAAGGGGGTTAGGATGCCAGTTCTGACTTCAGGCCATGGCCCTTTCTGCTCTTTCAGAGAACAGACTAATTCCGATGTATTGGCTTTCTCTCATATTTGTCTATGCCTAGGGGTTTTCGTTGCATGATTATGATAACATACAATTGAGAAGTCTACTAGTTTTCCCTTAACTTTATATTCTAAGATTATTTCCACGTAAGTACATGTATTTTATAATTATCATTTTAATAATGGTTTATTAATAAATGGTTAAAACCAGGGGTTGGCAAACCATGCCTGTGGGTCAAATCCAACCCATAACCTGTTTTTATAAATAAAGTTGTATTGGAACATAGCCATACTCATTCATTTACACATAGTCTGTGGTTACTTTGTCCTTACAAAAGCAGATTAAGTAGTTATAACAGCAGATTAAGTAGTTTCAACAAGCCAAAAATACTTACTATGTGGCCCTTTCAAAAATATTTGCCAAAAAAAATACTTACCATCCCCTATTTTAAACATATTTTTGCCAAGAAGCTTTTCCAAAAAATTGTATTAATTTACATCACCATCAGTATCATGAAAAAGCATCCGTTTTTCTGCCTGCAGGCCAACGTTCAGTGTTTGGTTTTTCATTTGTTTTAATCTTTGCACCTTTTAAAAATGAGAAAAATAGTTTCTTGTTTCAGTTTGAATCTCTTAGATTACTAGTAAGCCTGAATATGTTTTCTATTTTTTTCACTTACTTCCTGAATGACTTTTGTGAATTCTCTGTTCATATTCCTTGCTCATTTATCTAATGAAAACTTGCTTTTTATTTGTTTTGCTTTCTTTTTTTTGTGTCTAGCAATTTTTGCAAGATTCTATTGCAATTAAAAAAATGAATCCATTTCTGTCATATTTGCCATAAGTCTTGAAAAAGTCTTGCTAAAACATTTCTGTTATTTGTTAATAAGGTGACTTTGGGCAAATCCTTCAGTGTCATGTAGCTTTAATTTTCTCATCTATAGGACAGAAATAGAGTTAATTTTTCATGGTGTTCTTCTGAAAACGTGATGAAAAGTGAAAACTACTAAAGAAATGAAAGTTGTTATTATTATTATCCATTGAAACAAAGTAGTTCAAATTAGAATGTCAGATGCATTCTGCCTGACTTTAGGATGACATAGAGCTGGCTCAGCGCCTGTAGCCAAGTGGTTAGGGTGGCGGCCACATACATGGGGGCTGGCAGGTTTGAACCCAGCCTGGGCCTGCTAAACAACAACAAAAAATAACTGGGTACTGTGGCAGACTCCTGTAGTCTCAGCTACTTGGGAGGCTGAGACAAGAGAATTGCTTAAGCC
>CAUYON010089177.1:0-10170 GCA_963573935.1 Arctocebus calabarensis | reverse complement strand
TCAAGCTGTCACCCTGGATAGAGTGCTGTGGCATCACAGCTCACAGCAACCTCCAATTCCTGGGCTCAAGCGAGTCTCCTGCCTCTGCCTCCCAAGTAGCTGGGACTACAGGCGCCTGCCACAACACCCGGCCATTTTTTGGTTGCAGCTGTCATTGTTGTTTGCCGGGCCTGGGCTGGATTCGAACCCGCCAGCTCAGGTGTACGTGGCTGGCGCCTTAGCCCACTGAGCCACAGGCGCTGAGCCAGCTAAGTGTCATTTTTATTTTCTCCAACACTTCTAATAAATGTGATCACTAAGGTGCAGAACTCTTTAAAAAAAAAAAAGAATGTATTTCCAGGTAAACACTTGTACACAAGTGTTCATAATAGTTAAACGGTGTAAACAATCTAAACATCCATCAAGTGAAGGGGGTAGATAAACAAAATGAGGTCTGTCCATGCAATGGAATATTATTTGGCCATAAAAAGGATTGAAGTTCTGATACACGTTGCAACAGGGAAGAACCTTGGAACCGTTATGCTCAGTCATAGAAGGCAGTCACAAAAAGTCACATTTTGTATGAATCAATTTATATGAAAAATTCAGAATAGGTACATCTATAGAGACAAACATTAGATTAGTGGTAGCTGAGGGCCAGGGGGCAGGCAGGGAATTAGGGTGTGAATGTGAAATGATGACTAAATGGTATGGGTTTTTTTTGGGGGGGGAAGTAATGAAAATGTTCTAAAATGGATTGTGGTGATGGTTATGCAACTGTAAATATACTAAAATCCATGCTATAAATGGGCAGATTGGTATGTGAACTTTGGTACATTTTTCAAGATGTCTCTGTTTGGTCCAGGTTGGATTTTCAACAATACTGTCTTTTTCAGGGTTCGGAGTACATTATTATCATCTCCCTGTGAGTGGGACTGGCACCCCAGCTGTAGCTCCAGGCAAAAGTACCCCAGGAAGCACAGAGCTGTGCTGGAAGACAGCACACGTATTTACCAGGTATTTGCTTGTTTGTTTCTCATTAACCTTTTTACTGGTTTTCTCCACTGAAAGTTTGATTTGTAAATTATTTCATATCCTAGAGATAGTTAAGATCTCAATTTTTGATGTTGTTGATACATACATTTTCACAAATAATTCAATGGTCATGTCCTGTCTACCCAAATATCTTACCTGCATTTATGGTACAACTTGGCCCTGTTGGGTGAATGCTAAATGAGCACCTTCCTGGCCTGTCAAGCACAGCTTCTGTGGTTCGGAATAAATGTCTCTCTGGTGAGATCAGCCTTTGGTGCTGGCCATTTCTGGGGTTGGAGGTCATTTTGTAGGTCATGTTTTTTCATTATCATTGAGGTAGTAAAATTATATAACAGTGGTAAACACTTTGCTGAAAATATATAAGACATCATCAGTCACACCGGCTTCTAAAGATTAATTATGTATAAGCTTTCAGTGAAAGAGCTAAGACCAAGTATTATCCATTTACTGATTCACTTTTAAGTACGAATTAAACAAGATTTACGAGGTATTAAATTTTATTTTGACAGATGCTGGGATGTATTTGTTCTTAGTTACATTTTGACCTCTGATTATAGGCCAGTCCATGCCTGGCTGGAGGCGGGTTGGAATTTTTTCATGTGTTTGTTTTATAATTCCTGTCTGTTTAAGCTGGCAGCCCCTGCCTGGGTGGATTGCAGCTTCGTGTGCGAACCGCAGTGTAGTGCAGTGTGAATAGCACACTCTAGAATAGCAGGTGATTGTTCAAATCCTGGTGCTGCTGCCTCCTAATTGTATGCTATTGGGCTCATGTCTTTTTTAATTTTCTTTTTGAGATAGAGTCTCACTTTGTCGCCCCCGATAGAGTACTATGGTGTCATAGCTCACAGCAACCTGAGACACCTGGGCTCAAGTGATTCTCTTGCCTCGGCCTCCCGAGCTGGGACTACAGGCTCCTGCCACAAGGCCTGGCTATTTTTAGAGATGAGGTCTCACTCTGGCTCAGGCTGGTCTTGAACCTGTGAGCTAAGCCAATCTACCTGCCTCAGCCTCCTAGAGTGCTAGGATTACAGGTGTGAGCCACCGCGCCTGACCTGGGCACATGTCTTAATGCTTCTCAGATCCTTCGTCTAAGAAGGAAGAATCAACACAAAGTCACATGAATTTATATATAGCAGGCTCAGCGCCTGTAACTCAGTGGGTAGGACACCAGCCACATACACCAAGGCTGGCAGGTTCGAGCCTGGTCTGGGGCCTGTTAAAACAACAATGATGGGCGGCGCCTGTGGCTCAGTGAGTAGGGTGCCGGCCCCATATACCTAGGGTGGCGGGTTCAAACCCAGCCCCGGCCAAACTGCAACCAAAAAAATAAGCCGGGCATGTGGCAGGCGCCTGTAGTCCCAGTTACTCGGGAGGCTGAGACCAGAGAATCGCCTAAGCCCAGGAGCCGGAGGTTGCTGTGAGCTGTGAAGCCACGGGATTCTACCAAGGGCAACAAAGTGAGACTAAAAACAAACAAACAAACAAACAAACAAAACAACAATGATGGTTGCAACCAAAAAATAGCCGGGCATTGTGGCAGGTGCCTGTCGTCCCAGCTACTCAGGGGGCTGAGGCAAGAGAATCGCTTAAGCCCAGGAGTTTGAGGTTGCTGTGAGCTGTGTTGCCATGGCACTCTTCCAAGGGGGGGCAACAAAGTGAGACTCTGTCTCAAAAAAAAAAAAAATTAATATATAGCAGGTACCAGGCAAATGCCAAGGCTTTTCTCAGAGTCTAGTTGCTCAAATGGAGACACTTGAGTGGGGAGTCCTCAGTTTTCACAGGATTGACGAGGCTGGAAGTGGGTTTTATTTACTGAAATGTTCTCCATGGAGTTCTTCAATGTCCCAAATGTGAGAAGACAGGTGCTTGCCCAGACTCCAGAAGTGGTTTTCCTAAATCTGGATTTCTAGGTAGTGTTTATTGATTTAATCAAATGACTCTGAGGGACAGTGTGGAATATGCAAAGAGGGAGTGGAACTTGCCCTGTCTGTTGGAGGGGAGGCTCTTGTCCCTCCTGTAACCACCTCCCTGTGTCCTCTCCCTGTACTTGGGCTACTGGAACACGTGCCTTCCCAGCAGCAGGGTGCTTTCCAGAGTCAGTGCCTTGCCCCAGGTCTCTTATGTGTAAACCTGGCTAACCAGGATGAGTTAACCTGAGGCGAGCTTGGGCAGCAAGGATTCCCCACCCTTCACCCCCCCAAAACATTAAGAGCCTTTTACTTGCCAGGAACAGGGCATGCTGCTTTCACTCATATTGTTTCTTCTTACGACAACCCCGACAGGAGGTACTACTAGGTCCCTTTGCAAATAAAGAATCTGAGATTCAGGGCGGTGCCTGTGGCTCAAAGAAGTAGGGCTGTGGCCCCATATGCCAGAGGTGGTGGGTTCAAACCCAGCCCCTGCCAAAAACCACACACACACACACACACACACACACATACACAAAATCCTTGGGCGGCAGCTGTGGCTCAAAGGAGTAAGGCACCAGCCCCATATGCCAGAGGTGGTGGGTTCAAACCCAGTCCCAGCCAAAAAACCACAAAAAAAAAAAAAAAAAATCTGAGATTCAAAGATTTTAAAACATGTTCCCAAGGCAGCACAGCCTTTGACTCCCGCAATGTGATTTCTATATTAACAGCTGATTCCTATGGTCACCCTACGGAGGTTGAAGACTTCTTTTTTTTTTTTTGTAGAGACAGAGTTTCACTTTATCGCCCTCGGTAGAGTGCCGTGGCATCACACAGCTCACAGCAACCTCCAACTCCTGTTCTTAGGTGATTCTCTTGCCTCAGCCTCCCGAGTAGCTGGGACTACAGGCGCCCGCCACAACGCCCGGCTATTTTCCCATTTTGCAGTTCAGTCAAGGCTGGGTTTGAACCCGCCACCTTCAGTATATGGGGCCGGCACCCTACTCGATGAGCCACAGGCGCCGCCCAAGACTTGGCTTCTTAAACCTAGAGTAGGATTGCAGTCTGGACAGGTGAAGCTAAGACAAAAACAAAAACACGAACACCCTCAGACTAGTAAACAGGTGTTTCTGTAAGGCTTGGTCTGTGGCTGCCTGGAGTTAGGGGTCGGTAGGTTTTGCTCCAGTTTGTTGCACAAGAATGTTGTGATCCACCGAAATTGTCTGGTATGGGTTGAACAGAAGTCTTCTGAGCTGTCATAGACCTGAAGTTTACTCATCAGCTTCTACCCATTCTACCCTCCTTTTCTATCCTAGCCTCTCCTTGAATGAACACTATTTGCCCAGGGCTGGTTTCTTGCTGCTACTTTACGGAGCTTTGATTATCTCACCTTTCTAACTTGGCAAAATCATCTTTGCCCTGCAGAGTCTGGGCACAGCCTCACTTCCTAGATGTGGAATCCCATTGTTAGGCTATATAGACACCAGCAAGTTACCACTGGCTCACCTCATCATATGGTCAAAGTGAGTTGGAGCTGAGAGCTTAGACCTTGCTTAGGGGCCCCTCCTCCCCTAAGCTCCTCAGTTTATCGGAATTCTCAGGGAGTTCACACCAGTAACCAAACCTCATACTGTACTGGTCAGACTAGAGCAGTGGTTCTCAAACTTCAGCCACATCAGAAGCACCTGGAAGGCTTTTTCAAACAAATGCCTGAGCTCCATCCCCAGAGCTTTTGCTTCAGGTAATGTGGGGCAAGGCCCAGGGATTTGCATTCCTAGCTGTTCCAAACAGATCTATACTTCGGGTTTCTGGGCTGTACTTTGAGAACCGCTAACCTAGCGAGTACCTTCAACACCTTGTTTAGCGCATGCGCTTATTTGTAGATGGTGTGTGTGCAGACAGTTCTTTGACTGCAGTTAAGGGATTCTTTCCTCAAATATATTTATGTGTATAAATATATAATATATATATGTATATATTTTTTCTTTTTGAGACAGAGTCTCACTACGTCGCTCTTGGTAGAGTGCAGTGGTGGTGTCACAGCTCACAGCAGCCTCAAACTCTTGGGCTCAAGCAATTCTCTTGCCTTAGCCTCCCAAGTAGCTGGGACTACAGGAGCCCACCACAAGACTTAGCTATTTTTTTTTTTTCTTTATTTGTTTAGCAGGCCCAGGCCAGGTTTGAAACCACCAGCCCTGGTGCATGTGGCCGGCGCCCTAACCATTGAGCTACGGGTGCCGAGCCCTCCTCAAATATTTAACGAGCATGTCACCCAGCACTGCTGAGGAAAAAATAAAAAAATTTTTTTTTTTGAGACAGAGTCTCATGTTGCCCTCAGTAGATGCTATGGCGTCACAGTTCACAGCAACCTCAAACTCTTGGGCTCAAGTGATTGATTCTCTTGCCTCAGCCTCCCAAGTAGCTGGGACTGCAGGCGCCTGCCACAACATCTGGCTATGTTTTTGTTGTAGTTGTCATTGTTGTTTAGCTGGCCTTGGCCAGGTTTGAACCTGCCAGCCTCGGTGCATGTGGCTGGCGCCATAACCACTGTGCCACAGGTCCCGAGCCTGCTGAGGAAAATTTAGAAGATACAAGGGTGTCCCTAGAATCAGTAATTGGTTTCCTGTATGAAAAATACTGCTGCACCACCTTAAAGTGGAGGTGGGTGGCAGAAGGCCTGAAGCAGTAATTAAGTCAGGGGCAGCCTCCGGGGGAGGTGGCCTTTGAGGGGAAACCAAAGGATAAAAAGTAGTTAAGCAGGTGTCAATGGGGGTAGAGGAAACTCTGGGAGCAGAGACTGCATATTAGAGGATCTGGAGAAGGTGCTCTAGGCTAGAAGAACAGGCCTGTGTTTGTCTTGAGAATTCCAGTATGAAGGTGATTCCAATATGAATCAAGGTTCAACCTGTCTTCATTTGGGTTCTTATTATGTAGTTGGTAGTGTGCCAGACATTTTACTTGCAGTGTTTGTTTGTTTGTTTATTTATTTATTTAATTTTGAGACAGAGTCTCACTCTGTCACCCTGGACGGAGTGCTGTGGCATCATAGCTCACAGCAATCTCGAACTCTTGAGCTTGAGCAATCCTCTTGCGTTAGCCTCCAGAGTAGCTGGGACTATATAGGCATGTGGCACAATGCTTGGCTAGATTTTCTATCTTAGTAGAGATGAAGTCTCTCTCCTGCTCAGGCTGGTCTCATACTCGTGAGCTCAAGCAATCCACCTGTCTTGGCCTCCCAGAGTGATAGGATTACAGGTGTGAGCCACTACGCCTGGCGGCATTATCTCATTTAATTCTCATACCCATCCTATGAGGTGAGTGTCCAATTGTAACCCCCATTTGTGTTAGTTTGTTGGAGCTGCAGTAACAAAATACCATAAACTTGGTGGCTTCAACAACAGAAATTACTGTGTCGCAGTCTGGAGACTGGAAGTTCACAGTCAAGGTGCTGGCAGGGCAGGTTCCTTTTGAGTGCTGTGAGGGAAGGATCTGTTCAGTTTTCTCTCCTTGGCTTGTAAATGGCCGTCTTCTCTCTCTGCCTCTTCACATTATCTTCCCTCAGTGTACGAGTTTTCCCTTTTTATTAGTACACTAGTCAATTTGACAGAGCCCACCCTAAAGACGTCACTTTAACTTCCTAACCTCTAGAAAGACCTTGTCTCCAAATAAGGTCACATTAGGAGTGAGGACTTCAACATATGAATTTTGAGGAGACACGTTCAACTCCTCACACCTATTAAGGGAGGAAAAATGGAAGCTTGGAGAGTGTAGGCAAAGTGTTGCCTATGCCAGCCAGTCCTTAGGCCAAACCACACAAACTTGCCAAATCACACAAACTTGTGGGTCAAAACAGCTGAATGTTGGCAATGTGGTAAGGATAAACCTAAGCTGTGGCAACACTGGGCCTTGCTGGACCCCAGGTCTGTCTGACTTCCATAGCTGTGTTCTTTCACCTCATGTTCTGCTGGTGTCTGGAATTTTCTTTGTTTCTGTTACATTTCCTTTTGGTTCACCAAGCAGAGTAGTATTGTGGAGATCAGGGTACTAAGCTTCTAGTCTGTTAGCTTTGGGTTCTTGAGTTTCTGGTTATGATACTCATATTTTAGTTTCCCATTTTATTATTTTTTTAATTTTTATTTATTTATTTTTGAGACAGAGTCTCAAGCTGTCACTCTGGGTAGAGTGCTGTGGCATCATAGCTCACAGCAGTCTCCAACTTGGGCTCAAGCGATCCTCTTGCCTCAGTTTTTCTATTTTTTTTTTTTTTGTTAGAGATGGTGGTCTTGCTTTTGCTCAGGTTGGTCTTGAACCAGTGAGCTCAAGCAACCCACCCACCTCGGCCTCCCAGAGTGGTAGGATTAGAGGTGTGAGCCACTGTGCCTAGCCTAGTTTCCCATTTTATTTGTTCTTTTTTTTTTTTTGAGACAGAGCCTCAAGCTGTCACCCTGGATAGAGTGCTCTGGCATCACAGCTCACAGCAACCTCCAATGCCTGGGCTCAAGCGAGTCTCTTACCTTCGCCTCCCTAGTAGCTGGGACTATAGGCGCCCGCCACAACGCCCAGCCATTTTTTTGGTTGCAGCCGTCATTGTTGTTTGGCGGGCCCAGGCTGGATTCGAACCTGCCAGCTCAGGTGTACGTGGCTGGCACCTTAGCCCGCTGAGCCACAGGCACTGAGCCCCCATTTTATTTGTTATGAAGGGACTACTGGGAGATTATATTAGAGTATATGAAGCCCTTAAAATTCATGCAAGAAAGGGAAGATTTTTTTAAAGATGAGTCTTTTTTGGCTATTACATGTAAAATATTAAATACTTGGCTCGGTGCCTGTGGCTCAACGGGCTAAGGCGCCAGTCACGTACACCTGAGCTGGAGGGTTAGAATTCAGCCCGGGCCCACCAAACAACAATGACAGCTGCAACCAAAAAATGGCTGGGCGTTGTGGCGGGCGCCTGTAGTCCCAGCTACTTGGGAGGCAGAGGCAGGAGACTCGCTTGAGCCCAGAAATTGGGGGTTGCTGTGAGCTGTGATGGCATAGTACTCTACCTAGGGCGACAGCTTGAGGGTCTGTCTCAAAAAAAAATAATAATGAAATAAAATAAATAAATACTTATAAATACATGGGTTATCTGAGTTCAAGTTCTGCATGCAATCAACTGTAGATGAAAATTATTCAGCAAATCTGCTTGGTGCCCATAGCTCTGCAGTTAGTGCACTGGCCACATGCCCCAGGGCTGGTGTTTTTGAACCCACCTGAGCCTGCTAAGCAAACAACAACAAATAGCTGAGTAGTGTGGCAGGTGCCTGTAGTCCAAGTTACTAGGGAGGCTGAGGCAAGAGAATCACTTGAGGCCAAGAATTTGAGGTTGCTGTAAGCTGTGATGCCACAGCACTCTACTGAGGGCAACATAGTGAGACTCTGTCTCAAAAAAAAAAAAAAAAGAATTAAGATGACCTGGAGCACTAGTTCTCTTACTTTCTTATGCCCAATTTTTTTGAAAGGATTCTTTATGATTCTTCCCCCTTTTCCTCACATCACCTGCCCTTCATTTCAGTTCTTTCTCCTCCCCCGCACCAGCCATTTAGAGGTCCAGGCACTGGGGCAGGCACAGGACCCCTGAGGAAATTTGGTGGATAAAGGCTCTTCCCTTAGGAGAAACTGTAGTCTAATTGGCAACTAGCAGTCACCTTACTGGGCAGCTGCTCCTGTCGGAACCCTGGGATTGTGGCTGTGGGGGGAGCCTACCAGGCTTATTTTATGATTCCCATTTAACTTAATAAAATAGAGATGAAGACTCAGCAGCTAGTTTCTGATTGGAGGGGAGGGGATTGTCATTGGAGCCCTGATTTTGGTATTGTAGTTAAGCCAAAATTTTGATTCATTTAGAGGTAATGTGATTGTGTAGTGAGACTAGGCAAGACATCCTGAGCGAGATTCACCCTGGATGTTGAAGTTAGTTCATGTTTGAAAGAATTGCGTTTTGAACTAGATTCAGCGGCTCCTCTAGCACTCTGGGAGGCCGAGGCAGGAGGATCACTTAAGGTGAAGAGCTCAGTTTGAGACCAGCCTGAGCAAAGCACGATCCTGTCTCTACCCAAAATAGGAAAATTAGGCAGGCCTGGTGACACAAACCTATAGTCCCGGCTACTCAGGAGGCTGAGGCAGGAGGATTCCTGGGGCCCAGGAGTTTGAGGTTGCTGTGAGCTAGGCTGAGAACATGGCACTTTAGCCTCAGTAACAGAGTGAGACTCTGTTGCCCTCCCACAAAAAAAGAAAAAGAATTGATTTTTGAAAAGACACACACAATTATTTGCTTATAGTTTTCACAGCTATTTGATATGGATATTTGAAATAATTATTGATGTTCAAAAAATCAAATAATTTCACACATATAAAATTATTTTACTTCAGATCTTAATACTAGTTACTAAAATAATTAACTCTGTCTACACACCTTGAAAGTGGCTTCATAATGTGTGAAAGTTATATTCATATATTTATTTATTTTTAGAGACAGAGTCTCAGCTTGTCACCCTCAGGGTAGAGTGCTGTGGCATCACAGCTCACAGCAACCTCCAGCTCTTGGGCTTAGACGATTCTCCTGCCTCAGCCTCCTGAGTAGCTGGGACTACAGGCACCTGCCACAATGCCTGGCTATTTTTTTGTTGCAGTTTTTGCTGGGACCGGGTTTGAACTCGTCATCTTCAGTATATGGGACCGGCATTCTACTCACTGAGCCACAGGTGCCACCAATATATATTTTTTGAGACAGAGTCTCACTATGTCACCCTCAGTAGAGTGCTGTGGTGTCATAGCTCACAGCAACCTCAAACTCTGGGGCTTAAGTGATTCTCTTGCCTCAGTCTCCTGAGTAGCTGGGACTACAGGTGCTGCCACAACACCTGGCTATTTGTTGTTATTGTTGTAGTTGTCGTTGTTGTTTAGGTTACCCGGGCTGGATTCGAACCCGCCAGCTGAGGTGTATGTGGCTGGCACCCTACTCACTGAGTTTATGCACCACTGTGAAAGTTATAGTTAGATCTTCAGATGGTTTTAGCTCAGCAGGATAAATATGGCAAAAAAGAGAGATGCTTTCCCAAGACTTAGAACAAGAATCAAGATATGTTAACAACTGGAGGATGGTCTCAGCAGAGGCAGAACTAGATTAGGAAGAGAGAAGATATGTTTAAAAAAAAAAAGTGTCATTGGAAGTAATAACTAGGATTAT
>CAUYON010089175.1:0-57161 GCA_963573935.1 Arctocebus calabarensis | reverse complement strand
ACCTGTAGAAGACTGAAACTAGACCCACACAGTTCACTTTTAACTAAGATAGACTCTCATTGGATTAAAGATTTAAACTTAAGACATGAAACAATCAAAAAAATAGAATAAAGTGCGGGTAACACTCATGAAAGAATTGGCCTGGGTGAATACTTCATGAGGAGGACCCCCAAAGAAATGGAAGCAGTATCAAAAATACACTACTGGGATCTGATGAAACTAAAAAGCTTTTGCACTGCTAAGAACATAGTAAATATCGCTAGCAGACAGCCCTCAGAAAGGGAAAAAATATTTGCAAGTTATACCTCCGACAAAAGACTCCCTATTTAACAAATGGTGCTGTGTGAACTGACTGGCAACCTATAGAAGACTGAAACTGGACCCACACCTTTCACCATTAACTAAGATAGACTCTCACTGGATTAAAGATTTAAACTTAAGACACGAAACTATAAAAATACCAGAAGAAAGTGTAGGGAAAACTCTTGAAGAAATCAGCTTGGGTGAATATTTTATGAGGAGGACTCCCCAGGCAATTGAAGCAGTATCAAAAATACACTACTGGATCCTAATCAAACTAAAAAGCTTCTGTACACCCAAGAACACAGTAAGTATAGCACGCAGACAGCCCTCAGAATGGGAGAAAATATTTGCAGTTTATGTCTCTGACAAAGATTTAATAACCAGAATACACAGAGAACTCAAACGTATTAGTAAGAAAAAAACAAGTGATCCCATCTAAGGGTGGACAAAGGACTGGAAGAGAAACTTCTCTAAAGAAGACAGGCACATGGCCTACAGACACATGAAAAAATGCTCACCATCCTTAATCATCAGAGAAACGCAAATCAAAACTACTTTGAGATATTACCTAACTCCAGTAAGATAAGCCCATATCACAAAATCCCAAAACCAGAGATGTTGGCATGGATGTGGAGAAAAGGGAACACTTCTACACTGTTGGTAGGAATGCACATTAATACATTCCTTTTGGAAGGATGTTTGGAGAATACTTAGAGATGTAAAAATAGACCTGTCATTCGCTCCTATAATTCCTTTACTAGGTATATACCCAGAAGGCCAAAAATCACATTATAACAAAGATACTTGTACCAGAATGTTTATTGCAGCCAAATTCATAATTGCTAAGTCATGGAAGAAGCCCAAGTGCCCATCAACCCACGAATGGATTAATTAATTGTGGTACATGTATACCATGGAATACTATGCAGCCTTAAAGAAAGATGAAGACCTTACCTCTTTCATGTTTACATGGATGGAGCTGGAACATATTGTTCTTAGCAAAGTATCTCAAGAATGGAAGAAAAAGTATCCAATGTACTCAGCCCTACTATGAAGCTAATTTATACCTTTCATATGAAGGCTCTAACCCAATTATAGCACAAAAATATGGGGAAAAGGGCAAGAGAGGGGAGGGGAGGAGGGAGGTTGAGGTGAAGGGAGGGTAATTTGTGGGGTCACACCTAGGGTGCATCTTAGAAAGGCACACGCAAAGCTTACTAAATACAGAATACAAATGCCTTCATACAAAAACTAAGGAAATGCCATGAAGGCTATGTTAAACAGGTTGATGAAAAAATTTCAGATTGTATATGAAACCAGCACATTGTACCCCTTGATTGCCTTAATGTACACATCTATGATTTAATGATAAAAAAAGAAAGAAAGAAAGAAAAAGAAAAGCAAAAGCAAAGGAAATTCTTTCAAGCAGCAATAAGACCTAGAATTGATTCCACTGAAGCAACTAATAAAGTAGCTTATGTATTTGGGGGGAAAGGGAAGCCTTCAGTGATGTAGAAATTATGAAAGAATGTATTGTCAAAGTTATAGGATGCTTAGACCCCTAATGCAAACAACTGCCTCTTTCAAGGAGAACTATAACTGATTGGCAGCATGAATAGCTTTCAAATTAATAGAGCAACTTCATGAATACTTCCAAAGGAAAATCAGTATGATTCCATTGCTTTGGATGAATCAACTGATACTATTAAATTGGTACAGGTTTTATACTTTATTCAATTCATAGGAGTAGATTGTCTTTGATATGCAGAGTTACTTGCTTTGGGCATTCTTGTAAACAGAACAGGGGAATTAGATACCTTCAACAACTTTTGAGATAAACATCATGAAGTTGGACTGAATTTGGTAAGTGTAATGAGTGTTTGTACAGATGGTGAACCTTCTGTTTATTTCATAGATAAAATGTATAGATCCAGATGCTCTCATTTCTTTTTATTGTATCTTGCACCAGCAAAATCTCTATACTAAAACTACTATTTTAAGTGACACTTGGCAACAACTTACAAGTATTGTTAACTATATTAGTACAAAAGCATCAGTTTCAAAATATGCTAAAGTTGAATTATGAGGCATTTGGTGTGGATTTGCCTTGTTATTCTAAAGTTCATTGGCTGTCACAGGGACAGGTATTAGTCAAAATTTTACTTCTATGAAAGCAAATAGTTAAATTTGCAAAGAACAGAATCAGCAATGTAAATAAATGACAGAAGATTTCTACAGTAATGCAGAATGTATTATATGTCAAATCAAAATGACTTGAATATTTCTTTGCAGGTATAAAACTACATCTATATATGATATGTGGGGGTGGGACAAGAATTTCAAAAGAAAAAGCTACCTTTTTCAAAATACTTCTGCAAAAGAAATTCTAGATGAACATTTTCCCCAATTAGGAAAGATCCATGACAAGAAGGATGATATATGTGAATAATTTGAAGAATACAAAGCTTTTATAGACCTATTAATTGGAATATACAATGAAAGTTTCACTGACTGAGAATCAAGGCATCACACTCAAATTAGTATTTTAGTCTCATCTCGTGATATCATCAAGACACCTAACGAGCTACAGATGGAAATGAATGAGCTTGAAGTAGAAGACATTTTAAAATCATTATTTGAAGCTAAGAAAGATCAAATTTAAATATGGTAAATGGAGTAGAATACCCATGCCTCTAGCAACTTGCCTGAAAAATGCTTTCTTGATTTTCAACCACTTATTACTACAAATCTACGTTCTCTTACCTATCCCAAACGAGGATGCCTGAAAGTCACAGTGACTGATATGCATCTAGAGCAGTGGTTCTCAACCTTCCTAATGCCATGATCCTTTAATACATTTCTTGTGGGTCATGACCCATAGGTTGCGAACCACTGATCTAGAAGATCAGCGGAAACAGCAGACCTCCCTGCTCCAACCAAATATTCAAATGCTTTCCAACAAAAAGCAGATACAACAAAGTCATTAAAAGGTTAATGTTAAAATTGCCTAATATTTTTTATTTTTTGAAATTATTAGTACATAGTAGTTAGATTTTCACATAGTATACATTTCTAAGTTCATCTAATTGAAATTTCTTGAATATGAACTTATTTGATTATGACTACATTTACATAGTCTTCTTCTAACATGAAGTTTCCCCACTATGACATAGAGTGCTAATAGAGGCAGACCCAGAGTTAGCAGTGATAAGAAGTGTTGGGAAGAAGAGCCACGCTTGGTAGGACCCAGGGTCCCACATCTTCTGATTTTTCAACAGAAGTCTAGCTTTGCATTGGGTCGGAGGGGTGTATGGAATTCATTATTAGTGAATTCAAATATTTTAAAATTATAAAATAAAATCTAAAGTGCTTCCTCCCTTCCTCAAACATACACAAACACACACACACACACACACACAACTATGGCTAGTTTCCAAGTAAAAGCTGTTAGTTTTCTACCCCTTCTATAGTGGTTAAGTTCCTCTGCCACATGTAACCTTAAACAAATCACATAAATGATCTTAAGCCTCAGTTTCCTGACCTACAACAGTAGCATTATTTAATTTAATTCATTTAAATCACAGAATTTTGGTGGGAATTGAACAAGGAAATTAATGTACAGCTATGCTCTATTTAAACATGCTGTTTTACTGCCAAGTTGTGTTTGAGATATTTTTGTTAAAAATATACTGCATATACATTTAAATCATTACAGTACACTACATATAGTGAATGCCTTGCTGTATGCTTTACATATATTTGCTCCAGAACAGATTGCACAGAGAATATTCATCAAGGTACAGTTCAGTGAGCTGTTAACTTTGTTTTCTGCCATTTATTTTCCATTCTTCTGGTGTTAATCCATAACAGCTGACCAAGGTTGGGTAGGTAGGTTACTGACCTTCCTAAAGATAACAAAGGAAAGATGTCAATCTGCATACTGAAATACACATGCCAGCAAGGCTCCAGGGGCTCCAAGGAAATTGCTATAGAGAATACAAATGAGGCTTCAATCAGGTGTTGATTTTAGACCTGGGACAGTGTGAAGGGCATCAGCAGTAGGAGGATCAAACATGTGTGAAGTGAGGGAAATTGGCAGTAACTGTGACTAAAGATGCTTGAAGGTCTGAACATATTTGGAAAGAATGAATCAGCAATTGTCAATGAACATGTCCAGAATCATTTAAAGGGAGCATGCCCACAGATATTATAATCTGGTTAGTAATCCCATTTACAGAAATCCATACTTTGATATACATGGGATTTATGAGTAGCTGGCTCAAAAATGTGATTTTTGTCACTATTTGCTTGATATGGCTGGATTATAAAGTACATGGTGGGAAAACATGAGGTTTTGAAAAGGTAAATAACCAGAGTACAGATCTCAAAAGGTCTCAGAGACTTGAATTTCTTCAAGGAGTTGGAAATGTGGTGAAGGATTCTAAGCAAAGTATTAATTAACTATGTTAAGAATGGTTTGGAACAAATGGCTTACTACTTAGCCTCAAATACAGGCTGAATGACATGCAGCTGATATACTTTTAGTAGATTGTTCAGTTTTCTCCAGTGTGACAATGAATACACAGGGGACACTCTTCAGAATCTGCCTCTAATTAACAGCATATGTCCCTGCGGAGAAATAAAATTTAGGATTCATATGCTATCCCTGAACAATGATAATCCTTCTTAACTTTGCACACTGATGGCTCCTCTAATACAGTATGAGCAGAAGCAAGGACAAAGAGACCTCTCAGGAAGAATGTCTCCTCAAGTTTGAGCCACAGCCTCTTTAGTAGACACCAGAAGTGAATCAAAGGGTCTGTTAGTTCTGCTTCCTGCTCTCTGAAAACAACAGCTGATGGAGCCAAGACAGGGCAAGAAGTGGGTGGTAGGAGAGGAGGAAGCTACCCTTCACTGATGGAAATAGTTTCTGGATAAGATCAAACCCACAAATACTAAATGGTCGATCCCAAAATGATGACAAAAGAAAAGTCTTCTAATCTGCAGTGTGAAAGGATCTTGGCAATTTTGTCTCATTTTTTCTCACTGTTTTTGGATTGTGACACAAAAATTAGTGGAGATGAAATGCCTTTGTGAATTTATCTCATTGGCAGTTGCTAAACTTCTAAGGCCCAGAATCCAAAAGGGCCCAAGAAACTAATATTGATTGAACAACTCCTAAGACGCTATCTATTGGGCATTTTCCTTACATCCAACTCAGAAATTGGTTCAGTCTTTTCCTACCAGTCTTTTCCCTACACTGTCCCCCCTAACCATTGGTCATCACCTCTCTGAGGCAGAAAAAGTTTAAAATATCTAATGGCTAAATACTTGCACAGTGAGTATCTCATTCTCCAAGTTTAGAATCCCACTGTAGTCTTTTGTGTACCCTATTAGGATGCAGTTGGATTTATATCTAACACATTAAACAACTCATTCTTACATCTTTGGTCAGGAGAAAACTACTAAATGCAGAACACAAATGTTTTCACACAGTAAATGAGAAAAATCTCACGAATGTTATGTCGAACTGATGGATGAAAATATCTCAGATTGTATATGAAGCCCGCACACTGTACTCCATGATTGAACTAATGTACACAGCTATGATTCAATAAAAATATATATATTTTAAAAAAATGCACTGCTGACAATAAATTCAACTAGAAGAGCAAGAGATTGAGCAAGGTCCTTAGACGAAAAGCACAAATCCCTCTTGCTCCAGAGTAAATGCCAGTGAACCTACAGGAAGGAGTCTAGGAAAGTTAGTGTAATGTTTCAACTTATTAAAGTGTTTGGAAATCCTTCTCTCAATACATCTATTTTTAGATGGGCCATTGCTAGGTACCATGTGGTAAATAAATATTTCCTAATATTCTTCCAGGTAAAAAGAACTCTGTGTTCTCTTTGGTCACCCAGCAACCCTACAGCCATTGACAGCCTAGTGCACTATACACATATTAGTAACTATTACTGACTTAAGGTTTATTAAGATGTACTTAATAAGGTCAGGAATGCTATATGACAGAAGCTTATAATTGTCTACTTCTTACCCACTGTCCCTTCTTCCATAATAATAGAGACCTTATTTTGTCAAGGGCATCAATGTGTATTAACACAAAACTTTTTCCAGCCTTCCTTTAGGACAGGGTGAACAGGTAACTACATTCTGGATATGGCTTTCAGGAAGGATACTGATTTAGTTAGGAGGTGCTTTTACCTTCTTCCCTTTACTTCTTCCTGCCTGGAATAAAGACTTTGATGTTTCGAGCTACACTGGCCATCTTGCTCCTTGGAGATGGAACCTAAATGTTAATGATAATCAAACAAAAACATAGGAGTTTGGGGCATGGATGGTTTCATAGAACCACTGTAAAACCCAGAGAAAGTCAACACTAAACTGCCCATAAGTAAGAGAAAATAAACTCTCATCTTGTTGAATCATGTTATTTTAGGTTTCTGTTATTACCCCACAAATTAAATTCCTACTTGTTTCTTTCTCTGTCTCTCAAAATGAGAAAGGCAGGGCAAAAAATATTCAATCAAAGTATGAAAAATAGAGCACAACATTTAAATTACATGATTACCAAGGCAGAGTGCATTATCTGTGGGGAGAGGATTAGTAGCTAGGGACCATGGAAAAACTGTGATGTCCAAGTTGACTAGGGGAAGGAGATTTCTTGTAAGAGAAAGCTATAAGAATCCAGGAATATTCATCAGTACTTTCAAACACTTTGCCCTTTTCGGCAATTATAAAACTGCATTATTTATCAGGACTGAATTTGCTTAGCCTATAGAAGCAATAACTGATCCTGGTAAAGTGTTTCTAGGAGATTTTGGAATCTATTTAATGAAAAATGAAATAAAGCAAGATAAAAAGTTTGCATTCATTCAAGTCAACATCAATGCCAGTTTCTCCAGAGGCAGGAAAAGAAACCAGCAGAGAGGAAGGTAATAAAAAGCTCTTGGCTCTGCTTTCCTAATTAGCTCTAATCTACTAAAGAGCTGGAAACATCTTACAATGCTGGTTAATTAAGCCCCCTACCAGTCAAGTGATGACTCTGAGAAGAGGCCTCTCAGTGAGAGGTGGACCAACCAAGAGAGAACACAGAGGGCTGGGAATGGACAGCTAGTTAAGCAGGGAGGAGTGAAGTACTGGGAGGTCAGTGAAGACAGTGAAGACAGCACTAAGCAGAGCTATAAGAGCAAGAAGAGGACAGAGTGGAGATCTTGGACAAAGAGCATGTGTGAAACCAGTGATGACTTCTTCACTGTTTCCAACTTCCAGCTCCCAGGTGAATAAACACATTGCACCCTAATCTCAGAATTCTTCCTCTTTAGGAAGAACAACTCTTCCAAATTTCACCTTTCTGCTCTTACAATTGCCCATTAGCATATACACTCACCAGACATTATTATTTCATGGTGTTGTCCTGTTTTTATGCTTCCTAAATTGTGTTCTGCTGAATCACCTTGTGGAAGACATTTGAATCAGCTCTGATGCTTTTGGCTTCAATTAGAAGAAAATTCAATTCAAAATGGCTTTAAACTAGAAAAAGAATTCATTGTTTCTGGTTCACTTAACTGAAGAGTTCAAAGGTAGGTCAGCTTCAGGTGATGATTCAAGATTAGAATATTGGCTGACTTCTCTGCAGTTATGTTGGTATTATTCTCTTTTGTTTCTCCTTCCTCTATTGGATTTTCTCTCACAGTAACAAAATGCTACTGAGTTTGGTTAAGTGTCTGGTGACACTACTCTATATCACAACATCCAAAGAAAGAGAGTGTGTCTTTGCTCAGATGTTAAACAAATACAGTAGAACCTCTGTAAGTTGATCACCCAAGGAACTGTAACAAACTGGTCAATGTATGGAAGTGGTCACCATAAATAACCAAGCCTACTGTACTCATACAAACATGCAGTACATGCTGGTCTATGAAAATTAGGCCAGCTTAAGAAGGTGGTCAATGTAGGGAGGTGGCAAGTATGGTGGTTGTACTGTTCTTTGAGCTTTATCACTAAGAGACAAAAATTAGTTACTCTGAAAAACATTTACTCTGGAAATGTTTACTCTGGACCAAGGAATGCTGTATGAGTCAGGTTAGGCTAAGCTGTACTGTGGTAACAAGTATCCCAAATTGTCAGTGGCTTACAAAGCAACAAAGGTTTTTATTTCTCATTCAATTTGCATGTTGGCAGTTGTAGATCAGCTGAGACTTTGATCCATATCCTTTTCATACTGGGACTAAGATTGAAGAAGAAGCCGCTTTCTAGGATGTATTAATCTTATAGCAGATGTAATAGAATGATGGTAGAATCACATAATGATCTTTAAAACTTCCACTTGAAAATGGCATATGTATGTAACTTCCACTAACATTTTATAGGGCAAAGAAAGTCATTGTCTAAGCTGGTTGCCAACAGAGTGAAAAGTAAAATACTTCTGTAAAAACTCCAGATGGTATGAGTTTGAAATATTTTGAACATAATACAATCTATTGTAAATGCTCTATGGTAGTTGGCTTAAATCAGGTGGTTCATCCCTTAACTAGGTTAGAGAGATGGGATTAGATGGCACTATGCTTTTGGATTTATATTAATTGAGGTCTATCCTTCTAAGTAGAAATGGGATCAATAATACTTGTACAACATGGTCTAATTTACCTACCAATAGATAGAGAAGGTTTGGTCCTCGTTTATGGATCAGAAATTGAAAACTTAAAAGATATACCTGCTCAAGACTTTAGAGCTAGAATTCAAATCAGATCATTTAAAATAATATTTAATTCTTTCCATTCTACTAAAGACTATGAAGTTTGCACTGCTATATCTAAAAACAATCACTTAACTCATTTGACGAATAGCATGGCTAGAAATAATATTGGAAATTGACTGTTCTTATTCTTTATAGTTGCAATCTATAAAATAATTCATAGATTCCACATTTATTTTTTTTTATTGAATCATAGCTGTGTACATTAGTTCAATCATGGGGTACAGTGTGTGGGCTTCACATGCAAAACTTCTAAATACGGATCAAAAATGTTTTCATATAGTAAACGAGAAAATATCATGAAGGTTCCACATTTAAAAAGCCACATAATTTAGAGAACAAGTAAGTAAGGGACATATTTCATTTAGAAAAACTGGTATTTTCATATTCTCAGAATAAACTTCATACAAACTTGCTAAAGATCGATGTGATCGTCTTGTATCATTTAAAGCAAACGCCTTTAAATATGCTTGCAGATTGACCCACAAATCCCACATAGTTAGGAATTTATCTCATGAAAATAACCATAGATAAGAGGAAAAATAATAAAAATAATAAACTTCCAAGAGTATTCAATGAAGCAAAATGTTTAAACAATATAAATATCTAAAAACATGAGATTTGTTGAATAAACAAAGGAATATACATTCAACAAAGTATATATAGCTATTTAAAAAAATTCATAGGGCTGGGCGTGGTAGCCCACACCTGTAATTTCAGCATTCTGGGAGGCTAAGGCAGATAGATTGCCTGAGTTCAAGAATTCAAGCCTAAACCAAAGCAAGACCCCATCTCTAAAACTAGCCAGGCATTGTGGCAAGTGTCTGTAGTCCCAGCTGTTTGGGAGGCTGAGGCAAATGAATCACTTGAGCCCAATAGTTTGAGGTTGCTGTGAGCTGTGATGCCACAGCACTCTACCAAGGATGACAAAGACTCTGCCTCAAATAAATAAATAAATACCTAAAACCAAGTAAAAAATTTCATACCTGGATACTGAATTATATAGTGTTAACTTAAAAGTCACAAAACTTATAAATTTAGAAGGGAGAACTTTACTTCTTAAGAAGAGTTGTAGCCTGCAGGGTGTTCATCCTGCTAGGCTGGGAAGGGTAGCTTTCAGTAGGCACTTAAAAAAAAAGGAGGAGTAAGACAAGAATTTATACGAAGGAGGTTGGCCAAGAATACATATTCAACAGTTTATAAGAGGATCTATGAATATACATGAAGATGGTCCTAATGTATGCATATTGAATAAACATGCATAGTACATTCAACCCCTGTTCACCTTGGGGTGGACACTTAACATTTAAACATATTACAATTAGGCCCTACATGTCAGAGAATAAAACTAACCAGCACCAGTCGGTGTTTGATGGTCCCTTATCAGAAGAAAGATACTAAAATCAGTCTCTGTATAATTAAAGTTGTAGTTATGGCTTGTGGAACAGTAGATGGGTGTCAGGGTCTGAGGGTGAATGAGCTGCAATTGTTTTAATATGGCTTATCTTGAAACTAGTGCTTGTATACCTGCTACAGAAAAAGAAAAACCTTATGGCAGTTAGAATATAGTTTATTCTTTAAGTGCAAGAGCGCATGACTTAACTCTTGCTTGGAATGGCCTTAGGTCCTGTTTATAATTTGGTATCTTATTGCCATAAACAGTCTGTTCTGTCTGCTTTATGATCTCTATTTTAATATGAATGCTAATCAGTTGTGCCTAAACCACAAAAGAGAGGGGGTATAATGAGGTGTGTTTGCCCTCCCATTCCATCATGGCTGGTAACTCAATTTTTTTAAGGTTTCTTTGGGGTCTCCTTGGCCAAGTGGGGTCTATTTAATCAGTTGAGGGGACTTAGGACTTTATTTTTAATTTACGATAGCAAGTTTTTAATTGTTCTGACAACAGTGAGTTATTAAGTGGTATGCAAATATTTCCTTTTTTCATGGAATAATAGAAGATTTGGATTTTTTTTCTTTTTGTTTATGTTTCTATTCAAATTTTCTACATCAAATGTGTATGACTTTTCTACTAAGAAAATAAACAATGAAATTTTCTTTTTTAATGAGTTACTCTCCTAAGTTAAAGCCAAGAGAATCCCTGTGAAGCAGATGAGATTACCATCTGCAGAAGGAATAAGCGCTAAGAATATATTGCTGATTAGACTAAGGTTTCTCTCATAGATTAAAATATAACCCAAGCAATATATGTTATGTAGTTTTTTGGAAGACCAATGAAAATAGGACCCCCAAGAAGGGAAATTCTGCTTAAAAATGGTCAACATGACTCTGTAACTCCCACTTGGAAGAGTTATAATTTTAATTGCCTTTGTAAGAGACTAAGGTAGAGTTTTACTCAGAAAGAAGATGGCCATTTATCTAAATGTTCCAGCTTGGTGATTAAAAATATCAGGTTTCTTCTATTTTAATCCTGCTCTGACTCAGCTACCTTCTGTCTGGATATTCCCTCTCATCAACAAGCAAATTCTCAAGTCAGTGACACATGTTACTTGTCCCAACTGGTAGAATTCTCATGGAACATGACTAGGTAAGAATTGTGGTCCATAGCTGGTTTGGGGGAGGTGAGAATTTAATCAATGTCATTGTGTTTGCCAAACTCATTTTCAATTAAGGATGAATTAATCCCACCAAACAGAGGGCTGCCAAGTAGCTGGCTTCTTTCTCTTTATTAACACTTGTACTTTCTTCTCTATCTATAAAATTCTAAGCACAACCAGATATATATTGGCCTGTTTCCAAAATTTTCTCGGAGTTTCTTAAAAACTCATGTGTAGATGTTGCCTATGCTTAGTAATTTCTTTAAAATATCTTATTTAGCTCTATATGAAGGAAAATTAGAAGTGTCCATCCTCCATAATCTGACCATGCTTCTACCTACTGACTCAGTCATGAATCTCATTTCCTTTTTTTATTTGCAGTTTTTGGCTGGGGCTGGGTTTGAACCCACCACCTCCAGCATATGGGGCCGGTGCGCTACTCCTTTGAGCCACATGTGCCGCCCATGAATCTCATTTCCTATAGCCACAGTGTCTGCACACATATTGCACAGCCACATTACCGTGCCTTTATTTATACTCTTTCTTAAGTCTTCCTTCTCAACCACCAACTCCCAGATGGACAAAAAAAGAAAAACTCTCTTTGCCTTTACCCCTTAACTCTAGAATTCTGTTATCATTAACTAAGAATGTAAGTTCTACAAAGGCAGAACGTCATTCATTTCTGTATGTTCATTACTTATTGAAAAGCTTTTTGTGTTGTTATGGAACAGAAATAGCAAGAATTGGTGAAAATGTCTTATCTCTAGTTTTTCTCCTCAGTAGATTCAATGCTAATTGAGAACAAGTAAGAATGATATTCATCAGAATCTTTCCATGGTATTATCTAGCATGCATGTGTAACTTTTTTATGCTGTTATCAAACATATATATAGTAAAAATAATAGCTCCAGTCCAAAAACCCAGTTTTGTCTCGAATGGTTTTTCCATAACCTACAATGGAAATTTTGAGCAATTCAAAAATTCATTTATGGATGAACCAAGGATAGAAGGATCTTAGGTTATAAAATCAAATTTGTATCCTAGTGTTACATTCCTCACTCAACATTCCAGTTTTTAAGTCCAGGTTCTAATTTAAAGGATCAACTCAATTACACTTCTCAAAATGTCACTTGGAAAATAGAATTAACAAATATCATTTCTTGCAGAAGCATGATACATCAGAATCAGAAATATGACTTATACTAGTTTCAAACTTTTGTTTCATAAATGCCACATCCATTTCATGATGATAGCTGACCTTGTTGCATTTTTTTCCCCAAGGAAAGTAAAAAATGTGATAGAAATAAGGACCATCTTAGAAGGATACAGGTGAAACATACTGAATGCAGAATATAAAGGTCTTAACACAATAACTAAGAAAATATCATGAATGCTATGTTCACCAGTTTGATGAAAATATTTCAGATTGTGCACCCCATGATTGCAATAATGTACACAGCTATGATTTAATAAAAAAGAAAGAAAGAAAGAACCAAGACTTTGCCAAGACATACTTATTTAAGAACATCATTTTAAAGAAAAACAGAGTAGGGAAAAAAAAGGGAGCCTATGCCTCCAGATACCTCTACATCTTTGAGCCACAAAGGAATTCAGGCTTAAGAAGATTCCTGAACTATCTTTGACATTTGCTCCTTCTCTATAATATAGAAACTTATTTTTGTAATTATAATACACACTGGAGTTCAATGAGGGATAATAGAATCTCATAGTTAAAAATAATATAAACAAATTGAACTAGTACCAGGAAAACAGGAAATATAAAACAAAGAACAGTCAATAAGAAGTGTCTTAGGCCAGATGAGGAGTCAGTTCCCCAAAAGTGAGCAGAAGACTTGCAGCAAATTCAATCCAGCCTCGACAAGCTCAGATATCCAAGGTGGCTAAGGTGGCTGATGCAGTGAGTCTATGCACAGACACTATTCTGCGTCATGAGAATAGTAGCACTGTAGTCCTAAATTTGTCTATTAAATTGCAAGCAGGTTTCCAGGAGAATAAAATGAGCCAAATGTAGGAGTCGGCATCACACACAGACTATAACTGATTTCCAGGTTCCAGTTATGGAAGGGATACAGTAATAAGCTCAGCTCAAAAAAATCAAGGCACAGATACAGTCCTAAGGACTTGAAAATCATGAGCAGTATAAATAAGAAATGCCCACACAACTGCTGAGCATAGCATTCCTGCAACAATGGAAGGCTGGACATGGGGCAGGGTTTAGGAATGGACAGGGAAAGCCAGAGAAAGCCAGAGATAACTTTTGGCAGTTACCATCTGCCAAAGGCCTGCTATGTGCCAGACTTTGCACTGGGTCTGTGTATATATCACCTTTACTGTTAACATTACCATCACTACTCCACAAAACAGTTACTGAGTATTCACAAAGTGCCAAGTATTGTTCTATATGTGTTTTACATGGATTATCTAATTTACAAGGACTGTATGTGCTAAATACTTTGTATCTCTATTGTTACCCACAGAAATTAGAATAAAGAACTGATTAGCCTTCCCCTGATTCAGTAACTTCCTTGCAGGTCACACAGATCAGCAAGTGGCAGGGATTTTAGTTCAGGCATCCTGAGTTTAGAGTCCCAATCACTGCCTCATGTTCTCATTTAACACCCAAGAGTAGTAGCTCTTGGTATGTGCAATTTACAGTTGATGAATTAGACTCACTGAGTCTACAATTTTCATAGGCTGTACAGGACCTTTAGGTATCCTCATTTTATAGGCCCAGAAAGGTTTTGCCTTGGGTCATTCATTAAGCAAGTGGCAAGGCCCAGTGTGGATGTGTGTCCTCCTCTCATGCTGAATTTGAGATATCCACATTAAACAGTTTCCTCGTCTACTGCCTCAGTCCCTCAGTCTTTTTCTCTGATTATGTCTTTCCTTTCCTGCCATCTAAAAAATCTAGAATCCAACTTCTGTCATTCTTTTCTTGCCTCTCTTTCATTACCAGCAAGTGAATCTCATTACTAATAACTCCCAATGTAGGGAGATAGTCCCAGAAACTCGATGATGGAGGTTTCTGGGAGCCCAGTACTGGCACGAGATTCTCTAAATTACTGGTATTAATCAAATGCTTCCTAAATTTCCTCACTTCATTGCTTTCCTACATAACCACGTCTGTTCAATGCCAACTTCTTTCCTTGGCACAATTCTTGACACCTGCTAGTCTTAGAATTGCATGATCTAAGATGTAATAAGTGACTGGTCTGTTACAGAAAAAGAAGTGGCACTTAACCAGTGAAAGGAAAAAGGGACAGACAGTAGTGAGCTGGCACTAATTCATGAGGCCCCAAATTGGACTTGATGTGGCTGGAAAATAGCAGGAAGGAAACAGGGCAGAAAGCACAGGAAACAAATGTTACCATGGCCTTCAGCATGAATAGATTTAAACCAGTTTCCTGACAATACAGTGGATGACTTTTGTCATCAGTATAATTTCTCAGTGTGTGGACCATGAAGTATCAGACAAGGAACAAGTCCGCTATAGGAAGTTCAAGGTCCTGCAGTGGAAATACTCGCACCGTTTCACAAGTAGTGTGCTGGGTGCTCTACACACATGACCTGATTTCATCTTCACAAGATGACTTCCATGTGGTTCCTAAATACAAACGAAACAAAAAGCTATGCACAGAGATGTACCACCCCATCTCTGTCTTACCCCATTGCCACTCTTTTCTTTCTTTGTTTTTTTTTTTTTTAAGATAGTCTCATCCTGTTGCCCAGGCTAGAGTGCCGTGTCATAGTAACCTGAAGCTTGAAAATCATTTTTCAAGCCATATGAAATTTATTATACATTTTTGTTTTCAAGAGATAGATTGACTCGGGACAATTTAAGTAAAAAGGACATTTGTCAGCAAGAGTCAGGAGAGTTCACAGAAGTGAAGTAAAACCTGATGAGTTTGGCTTAGAGAGGAAAAGACCAGGCAGCTCTGGGACTCTGGGAGGGAGACAACACCTAAGAGACCTGAAAGGCAGACAGTAGAGGAATAAGGAAAACTCACTGTCCTCCATTCCCACACCCTTCCTGGAACGTGAGCCCCACGTGGGAAGGGACCTCTGCTGGCACATGATAGGTACTCAACAATAGTTTTCCAGTTGCTCCATTCACAGCCCCTCCACACGGACTCCAAGGATCCTGACTTGATGGACGGCCATCTTTGACAAGAAAAGGGCAGGGAACCTAGATTTACAGTTCCACCGACATAGCACACACAGGAGGAAAGATTATTCCATCCCCAAAAGCTAAAACACATTACCACAGGAAGGGGAAATAGATTCTGAGTGGGTTAAAAACAATTATGCAGCATATGATGGTATACTCTAGGATCAGTTTTTCGTCAAATGGCTTGTCAATTATTCACACATCATGTATTTATTCATCTTTCTGATCTTTCCTATGTTGAGTATTTCATTCAAATATAGGTTACATTGCTACACTCAGCTACATTTATACTGAGTGTTGTATTTTATTCTGTAGACCTGAAACTCTATGTTTACAACACTAAATTCACTACTGTTTAAAACAGAGTTTTCTTGTCATCTTTTGGACACCATAAAGAAATTAAATAGGCTGATCCTTGTGCTGCTAACTTGGTTTCATTTACTGAAAATATGTTTCTAGTTTTAATGATCTTATTTTTTGATGTGTCAACATCTTGCATTTTTCTCTAGAACTAAAAGTATGTTTGCTTAGCAGTGGATCCCACTCTATTTTTCCTTCAGGTATGATCCAGCCAGAAATTAATTATAAGATGAATTTTTTTGTTTTCTTCTATGAATTTTTCTCAATCTTCTTTATCTGAGTTCATGTTAGGAGATATAAAGCCCCGAGGCAACCAAGCAGGACAACCTTAGCAACCAAGGATGCCCCTTTTGCTTAATAGCCAACAAATTTTATGTGATCGCCTATTCTATGTTTTATCTTTTTAATATACAACATCCATATTTTATTTAGGGACTCTTCTCCTTTGTTACTACTGTTAATCTTCAGGAAATAGTTCCACATTGTAACAAATCCACCTTCATTATCATTTGCCATCTCTTACTCTGGCCCATCTGCTGGGCACCTCTCCTCATCTCACGACTGCTTCCCGGGATCTCTGTAAGATTTTCTCCAAGCACACAAATCCCAGGATATGGCACCTGACTTAGCACAGCTCAGGCCAAGAGGACATGACTTAATTCTTAATAGCTTAGTGCACACTAGGCTTTGATGTCTGATGCCAACTAAAATTTTGAGAATAATGCAAGGACAAAGCAAATTTAAAGCTAGATATTATTTAATACATAACACAATTCCTACAATCCTTATGTAGAGGAGTGTGTTCCCTTCTCCCTATACATAGCAAAGGCAGGTTTCTGTTCAAGGGCTGGTTCCCCTCCTCTTTGAGAGCTTTATTTTCCCTTTTTGCCTCTTGAGTACAAGATCTTACTCCCTTTAGCCACAGAGAAATGAAAAAGCAAAACCACACCCCTCCCCTAATCCAAGGCTCATTTTCTTCACTGGGATGAGTCACAGTAAGAATATACCCCTCCCACTACGCCAGGATCCAAACAAGGCACTGGAGAGTACACTTCTCCACCTGTGTCAGACACTGAACACTTTAATCCCTGATGAAATAAACTGCACCAACTACAAATCATTTTTACACCTCCACCTGAAGGAAACCTCAGGCCTGCCTGCTGCCCATTGGGAGGAATCAGGTCTTGTAATACTCTAATGACAATGTTTAAGCCAACATAGTTTC
The DNA here is from genome assembly GCA_963573935.1 of Arctocebus calabarensis. Classification (NCBI taxonomy): domain Eukaryota; kingdom Metazoa; phylum Chordata; class Mammalia; order Primates; family Lorisidae; genus Arctocebus; species Arctocebus calabarensis. The sequence goes on along the minus strand of CAUYON010089175.1, from coordinate 39,755 downwards.
CAAGAAAAAATAGTGATTTTTCTGGAAATTCCCAGACTAAATCTGCATGAAATAATACAATGTCTCTTCTTCACAAGGATGCAGTCCTGCTAATGATACTCTCAATTTGTGTTCCTGATGGAGCATTTTATATCCCCATCTGAAATCTTCGGCAAGATTTGACTTTCCTGAAGATGGTGATGAGTAGGACTAAATATTTCACCAATGAACTGAGGCTAAGGATACAGCCCAAGAGGGCACAACAAACCTCACAGTCCCTGATGAAGCAGGAAGAGAAATGTAAGAGGAAACCTGGTGAGCACCAGGCTAAAACTCCATGCTGGCAAATGGTCCTTTCAGCAGCAAGACCAGTCTGAGAGAAGGAGCAACTTTGGCAGCAAAAGCAGGTTTCTGTTGTCTATGTTGTAAAGAGGCTTATCCTTGGTCCACAAAAGATTTTGACTAGAGTAATGATTCAGAATGCTGTAGGGATGAAGAGAGGACTTTAATTTATTTCTTCTTGGCATTGATTTTCCCGTGACTGGAAATAAAGTATGGCAACAATAGCTTTCTCTCCTGGAGAAGTCTACAGAAAACACAGGAACCCTGATGGTCATGGGCCGCATTTCAGGTTTTCACCATTTATAAGCTGGTGGCTGGAACTCTGGGAAAGCTATTTCATCTTTTCATATACCAGCTGCAAAACAGCACACACAGTCAAATGAGGACTGGGGTGTGTTTCTACAGTTTTCAAGATGGATGACTGTGGAAGTATTGACAAAAGTGAGCTCCTGACTAGGGATGGATACAGGTGGCAAGAGGAAGAAGCAATGGGACCCCTCTTACAAATCAGTAGCCTCCAGCTGCCAGATAATCTTACCTTCATTTCCCTTACAGTTGATTCTTTTTACGCTTTTGGTAAAAGTTTTTAAATGAGCTCCAGTATGATCCATTTGACAACAGTTAACGATTTATTGCATGAAGGAACTACTTCAAACTGTGGCAAGATCTGACCTCTAGTGGTTGGAAAATTGCAACACTGCTTGTTATTAAATTCTTGAACTTTACAAGAATTTTCAATGGTTGGGCAACCTCTATTGTCATATTAGTCCTGTCTCAGACTATCCAGCTAAAAAAGGACTGCAAAAATCAGCTGATCTGTTCTTTATTCATAACTTAATCCTTCCAAAACTGTACCTGATTCTTGCGTCAACATATAACCCCCACGTAAAGAGAGCAGAGCAAAACAAGTTCACAGAATCTTCCTACACCTGATGAGATATTTGTGTGGGTATGTTTTTGTCTTGTTTTGTTTTAGGCCATATTCTTATTTTTTTATTTTTCTTTATTCATTTCAGAATCTTATAGAGGTATAGATGTTTTGGCTACATGCATTACTTTTGTGCAATTTGAGTCAAGGTTATACTTGTGTCCATCCTCCAGACAGTGTGCATTATACCCGTTAGGTGCAAATTTACCCATCACCTCCTTCCTTCTACCTGTTTGTTTTCCATTGAATTTTACTACCATGTTTATACATGCATGTTGGTCATTTAGTTCCAATTTAAAATTAATCACATGCAATGCTTGTTTTTCCATTCTTGTGATACTTCACTTAGGAAGATGGTCTGTAGTTCCATTCAGGTTGCTACAAAAGGTATTAGTTCACCATATTTTTAATGGCTGAATATGAGTAATACTCCATGGTATACATATACCACATTCTATTAATCCACTTACATTCTGTTTTGTTTTTTAGAGTGAAAAATTCATTAGCAGCATCCACAGGGGAAATGGATTGAACCATAAAGTTTGGCAACCATGAAAAGAGATTCTGATATGCCAAATACAAATCCTAGGGCCAATTCCAACTCCCAAAAGCAAAGGTAGCCAGTAAAATACTGGGGATTCAAATCAATATTCTTTAATTGAAAAGTAAAGAGAAGGCTACCCCAAATCTCAAAGTAATACCTTGATGAACAGAAGACATTTCTGAGAAACCATAGACAAAGCTGCTCCCTTAAACATAAGCAAAATGAAAAAAAAGTATAAAAATAATACAAATCTTCTACTACAAAAAAAGTATTAAACAAGAAAGAGACAAAACAAAAACAAGCAAAACCCTACAGGAGGAAAACAAAACTCAAGGGGGAAATGCAGGTTCTTTTTGAATGCATCATTATAGTGAAGAAGTCATTAAGAATACAAACTCAATAAAAAAAGACCTCTAGGCTCGGCGCCTGTGGCTTAGCGGGTTAAGGCGCCAGCCATGTACACCTGAGCTGGCGGGTTCGAGTCCAGCCCGGGCCCGCCAAAAACAACAATGACGGCTGCAACCAAAAAATGGCCGGCCATTATGGTGGGCACCTGTGGGCCCAGCTACTTGGGAGGCAGAGGCGAGAGACTCACTTGAGCCCAGTAATTGGAGGTTGCTGTGAGCTGTGATGCCATAGCACTCTACCCAGGGTAACAGCTTGAGGTTCTGTCTCAAAAAACAAAAACAAAAACAAACAAACAAAAAAAAGATCTCTAAGAGAAATTATAAAATAATTGGCAAAGACAAGAGATCATAGAGCTAAGAAAAATTAAGAAACCAAACAACAGTGTTGCAGATCTGATCAATGGTAAAGGAGAGGAAAATAGAGCTGAAAATGACATGGAGACTGCTGGCATAATCATAGAAAATGCAGGATGAAAAGACAGAATGAGTAAAATACAGATAAAAGATCAGACAGGAAAAATAATTGTCCAACATAATGACAGTTGGCATCCTTAAAATAGAGCATAGTGGGAGAATAAAGAAAGAATTCAAAGGTAGATAAAATCTAAGAAAAATTTTCTGAAGGAAAGAACAGTATTCATGGGCTAAAAAAGGCATGATTTATGCCAGGAAAAAATTGACACAAAATGACCTAAATTGAAAAATTTCCTGGTTAAACTGTTAAGCAGTAAGGACATGGAGAGACTCGGGAAAGATAATACTCATTAACACTTTTTAAAACAAAACAAAGGCCAGATGTGGTGGCTCACACCTGTAATCTTTGTGCTCTGGGAGGCTGAGGCAGGTGAATTGCCTGTGCTCATGAGTTTGAGACCCAGCCTGAGCCAGAGCGAGACTCCATCTTTAAAAATAGCCGGGCATTGTGGCAGCACCTGTGGTCCTAGCTACTCCCACTTTTCATTTTTTGACTATTTTTGTAAGTTAAAATTCTCTTATATGTTTTTTCTTTAATATTTGTGTCTTCCTTTATATAAAAGAAAAATTTTTATCTACTTATGTTAAAAATCTAAATGAACTCATCACAGATTATTATTGATATTAGACTGTCATGTTTGCTAAAAACATTAGGCTGAGGCAAGGGGATCACTTGAGCCCAAGAGTTTGAGGTTGCAGTGAGCTATAATGCCATGGCACTCTACTGAGGGTGGCAATGTAAGAGACCCTGTCTCAATAAATAAATAAATCTAAAATTGATAAATAATCCAACTGAACAAGAGATGAATATTAATAAAAAAAACTCATAAGTGAAAAAGAAAAGCTATGATGAAACAAACTTGGGTGCATACAATTAGGCTTCATTGTTTGTGTCTGTAAGGTAAAGTTCCAGCTCCAGTTCAGTCTTTCACCCGAGAGATGTGCCATATACCCCTCCATTGTGCCCTAAAGGTGAGAACTTACTGAACTCTTCCACCCCCCCACTTCCTAGATTTTAAGTGATTTTTTCTCTCATGTGGGCCTTTAGTTGTTAATCTGCTGGTTTTAAATTAGTATTAAGTGCATGCAATGCTTGTTTTTCCATTCTATAGATACTTTACTAAGGAGAATATTCTCCAACTCCATCCAATCAATTCAAAAGATGTAAAGTTTCAGTAATTTTTTATGGCTGAAGAGTTTCCATGGTATACAGATACGATAGTTTATTAACTCATTCATAGGTCGATGGTCCCTTGGGTTGGTTCTGCATCTTTGCAATTGTATATTGAGCTGCTATAAACATTCAAGTGCAAATGTCCTTGTAATAAAATGATATGTTTTTCTTCTGGGTAGATATCTGGTAATGGGATTGTAGGATCAAAATGGAGATCTACTATTAGTTCTTTGAGGATTCTCCACAATTCCTTCCAAAAGTGCAGTTTTGGTTTGCAGTCCCACTAATAGTGTGTGCTCTCCCAGCATCTGCAGCTTTTGGACTTTGTGAAGTGGACTGTTCTCACTGGAGTTAGGTAGTATCTCAAGGTAGTTTGATTTGCTTTTCCCTTATTTTAATCCAAAATAAACTTTTAAAAAGAAAGGAAAGGAAAAGAAAAGAATAAAAAGAAAAGATAAGAAAGGGCATTTCAGGCTGATTTACGTGGCCAGGCCATGCAACTACAGGACAAAGACTTAAAATTCCTTTGCAAATCTGCTAGTTACTTCTTTCTCTGTACTCCTCAGCCCATCAGGCTGCTGCTCTTGCTCTGAGAATCTATCTGGTCCCAGTTTGCACTCAGTTCTACAGAAAATGACCTCTGCTATCCCATGGTGCCTGGTTGTGAAGCCAGGTTTGAGATCTCACAGATGATTTTCTGTCATCTTTGACATCATTGGCTTAAAGTGCAAAGCAAAGGATACTGGACTTCCATCCTTATGTGTATTTGATGCTTACATCAGAGTAAATGGTCCTCCAACTTGATTGTTCAGATTGCCCTCCTAAATATGGCTACCAATTTCATAAATGCGTCATGTCTGAAGACCTATGTGAGTCCCACACCCAGACCTAGGCCCTTCTTGGAAGAACTGCTCAAGGAGAACATCCTTTGTCCCAGCACCTTCAAATTAGTTTTCACTAGTGATTGCAAGGAAACTGTCCTCCAGCTCCATGACTGGATCTGTATCCCTTTAGCAAGAGGCTTCTCATCCTTTGTTGGCTAGGAAGTCAATAACAAATGTGGATCTCTTTTGGGGTTTTTGTTTGTTTGTTTGTTTGTTTGTTTGTTTTGTTTTGTTGAGACAGAGGCTCATTCTGTGGTCCAGCTACAGTGCCATGGTGTCAGCCTGGCTCACAGCAACCTCAAACTCCTAGGTTCAAGGGATCCTCCTACATCAGTCTTTTTAGAAGCTGGGACTCCATGTGCTTGTCACTGTGCCAGACTAATTTTTCCATTTTGGGTAGAGAAGGAGCTGGTCCTTCAGGCTGGTCAGGCTGGTCTTAAACTCCTCAGCTAAAGGGATCCTTGTGTCTCAGCCTCCCAGAATGCTAGGATTGTAAGCCTGAGTCACCATGCCTGGCCTTCTCTTTTGGTTTCTTAATGTGACAGCCAAGAAAAGAACATGTACCTCAAGAGTAAATTGTGACATTAAGGAACAAAAAAAAAAGAAAAGAACTTATGTAGAACACCATGTTTATTTAGTATTACATCTAAGGCCATCTTATGTAGTCACAAAAGGAGTATAAAATAGTTTACCATAAATCCTAACAATGTGAAAATAATATAAGAAAAATCTAGAGAACAGTGAGGTGAAGAAAGAGTAAGCATGATAATTCTCTCATCTTTTCTGCTGGGGGGGGTCAACAAAGTATTGGCCAAATTTGACCCACTTCTTGCTGTGATAAATAAAAATTTTTTGGAACACAGAAATAATACTATTCTTTTGCAGATTATCTCTGGCTACAATAACAGAATTTAATGGTTATGACCAAGGTCTTGTACTCCACAAAGCCTAAACTATTTACTGTCTGATCTCGAATGTTTACTGATCCCTATTTTATAACACTGGAGTAATTCATAATTTCTAAAATTAGAGTGTGTTGCTAAAAAAAATGAATAATTTCTTTATTAACTGTATCTCCACTGAGGACATTTTTATCCAACCATACATGTGCATACACATGCACAGAGAGATGTCACAGAGCATTCATTGGCTGTTAATACTTTTTACTTCTAAATGCAAGATATGGGGTAATTTTTTGCTTTTTTGTTTATATATTGACTGAATTCTTTATAGAGATTATGTATATTTTATGAAAACAATAAAGTAGTAATTAATTAGTCTTAAAAATAAAAAGGCCAATTTATTTCATCTTCCAGCCAGCGTTCCTGAGAACACTCAATCTGTTAGTTGGGAGTGTATTCGTGTCCCCCGCTCTTCACCTCAAAGTGTTGGTACATAAATGGGAAATGTACTTGCCCAATTTCTGATTCTATAATCGAGAGCTGAGAAGGTTGCTCACTTGGTAGGGCTGGCATCAAATGCAAGTTAAGAAGAACTTGGAACAGCAGAGGGCACCCTCCTCCACGTTTATGGGAATGTAATGCAAAGTCTGCAGCTGCCCAGTCCTGCCACTTGGAAGTTGTGTGAACAGTAGCCAGTCATTGAACACCTGCAGGAATGGGAGTTTCTCCATCCCCCACTCCTTTCCTGTGCCAACCCATCACCCACAGTGCAGAGCAGATTATGCCACCCTCCTGCCAGCAACCCTTCTATGACTTCCACCTACACTCAGAATAAATTCCAAACTCATCAAGTAAGGCTAAGAGGGCCCGGCATAATTCTGGGGCTGCCATTTCACACCGTGCACTACAGTATGATTGATAACCCCATGTATGGTAAAGGGAAACTTGCCCCTTCTCCAGAAAGTTTGTTGAAAGATCAACTCACAATTGAGGAAGAATAGGAGAAATAGGTGTTTATTTCTAAATACTAGCACGTGGGGAGAATTACAAGAGTGATTACCTAAATCAGACATCTTTATACATGCCATTTACAAAAAGGAATGTAGAGTAAAGGTATAATAAATGGTTGTTAGGGAGAATGAATTGGTGGAGGAAACATTGACTTGTTACTGAACCTGAGAGACAGGTATTGTGTTTAAAATTATTTGGGTCAGGTCCGTTTTTTGATTTTCTTTCCTATAAAAGGATAGCAGAGAGGGAAAGGAAGTCAGTTGCCTCCTTTGACTTTTTTGATCAGGTTATCTTGTTTATACAGATAGAGGGAAAGCCCCTTCTAATGGGCTGCTAATGTCTACTTGAGGCACTATGGTGAAAACAAGATGGAATAAGTCAGGCCAGGGCCAATATGACACAGCTAGTCAGGTTGGTTTAGGTCCTAAGTGACCTTTACCTCCTGTCTCCCATTCTTATTGTTTTGTAAATTTAGCTCCTAGTCTAAAGATACCTACCTCGGTTGGTTTAGGTGGATTGATTTAGGAGATTAACTTTTGAATTGGAAATGTTGTAACAGATCACTGGGTTATGCTGATGATTAGTGACAGTTAATATGGTCTTTACTTCGAATCTTTATGAATAAAACTGTGGTTTTGGAAAATGGAAGAACAAAATAGTCTTGAAGAAGCTATTCTCACTGTTCTTCAGAATCTCTGGCCTTCTGACAAAGTTCGGTGGAGGTATCTCCGTCTCTGCATATTGGGTGACAATGGCAGGTGTCCAGATGGTCTTTGTCTGGTAACATTTCTGGCAACCACAGAGGGACCCTGGTAAATGCTGTATAAATACTGTCCCGGGGAACCCTAGTGGTTGCCTGGACAAGCAGGCTTGGGGTGGCAGTGCTCAAACACTCCTAGTAGAGATTTCTCCTGGGAGTCTTCAGGCTCTGTACTCATGCACCTGTCATCGCTAATCACTAAGATCCATCTGTTTTATTCTGGTTGTGCACTGAGAAGTTAGATCTCATCCAGTCTGGTTTTATTTTCAAGAAATCTAGTGTTTCTGTATCTAGTCTGTATTATAGGAGCTCAGACCTCAATCCCAAATGACAGCCAACTGTGGCATATTCTGTCTGGTCTCAGTATGGATACCTGTCTATAACTAAAAAGGCAATGATATTTTACTGTAACTTGGCTGGCTGATGTAACATCTTGACTTTGGAGAAAAATGGCCTTTAAATGGAACCTTGAATTGTTATAATGATGTTACATTGTTTAAAATAACAAGTCTGGTTAAACTACTTAGGTTTGTCTTTTTCTTGGTAGAATTTGTGAGTTTCAAAGCAGTAATTAAAACTATATTTATATATCTAATTTAGATGGCATAAAAATGGTTAACCAAAAAATAAAATGATAACTAAAAGCCTAGGTAAACCAAGATAAATAAATTAAGTAATTAAAAGATTAATGATCTGAATAAAAATGTATATTTAAAAGCCAGCAAATATAAATTCTGCTTCTGTCTGTGTGTCTGCCTGTTTGTATGTCTGTGTATGTCATATGACTGTGATATTTCACTATCAAAATATGCAAAAAAGCTCTAATTAATTGGCTTTAAAAAAGAAAGAAAAAGTAAGTGCTTAAAAATTTTATCAGAAAAGCACAAAAGAACTGAAATGCCTTTTTTTTCAGGTGACTTTGGCATTCTTTGATAAATAAACTGTGAGAACTATTATTAAGGTTCAGATGTTCAAAAATTACAAAACTGTCCCCTCTGTAAGATTTCTAAATTTGCAGGATTTGACTGTGAACTTATGTCCTTGATTTTGAGCTTCTGAATGCTGAGGTCTAGATGGGCAGCTGTGGTGAGGCCTAGGGACCTGTTCTTGGTAATTAGGCCAGAAGCTACAGGGCACAGACAAGCCCACATGATCCCTTCCCTGCTCCAGCTTTGCTCCCTGGCTAGTCTGGGAGAAACTGAACCCTCTAGTCTTTCTCCTTTCTGTCTTGAATTCTGCACCTGGTAAATAAATTAAGGACACAGATAGGTCCTGTCCTTTCAGCTGTCTTTGATATCATATGGCCATGTGAGACTTAGAAGGACAAGGAAAAAGCATCAGGAACGGTGCCTATGTTGTCGTTTCAAACACTTTTCAGTAACTTAAGAGCTTAAAGTCATGTTATGTTCCATTAAATGTCTGAGTCATTTGTAAGATATAATACTTCAGCAGTTTAGATTATTTTGGATACTTTTTTCTCTATCAGAGAATAAGATTTTTGCCTTTTAAATCTTCAATTATCAGTTTGGCTAAGTGAATGATTAACAGTACAGTAAACTGTGATTCTGTTTCGTGAAAGTGGTTTTTTGGAACAAGAGAGATTAAACAGAAAGAAAAATGGCATTGTGTAAGAAAGGATCTTGTGTGGTAAACTCTCGTCCTGAAAGAGAATGACAGGTTATTAAGAAAAGTGAGAGGAAAGGCAAAACAGAAAGTTTAGCAAGTTTCTTAACTGTCTGTGAGGGTTGAATAAAACTCAGAAGAGAGAATTTATGAATTTACACGTGATCTAATTGGCTATGCTTTATGAAATTTGGTTACCTATTTCCCTTTAGTTTCAAAATCACACAGCAGGAGGGTTTTTCTACCCTTTTGGTAACTGCCCTTGAAAGAGACAATCCCTATATTGTCTGTATTAGGGTTTTGGCTAACTAGAGAAGACTGAACTTTAAAAGGGTTAAGGTCATACCCCTATAACCTCCTGTATTGCCTTTAAAATCTCTTGACTTGTGATCCTACTTGAACAATGTTTTAAGACTTTGATATTTAACAAATCTTCTAAAATCAAAACTCTAAATTTGGTCTTTTTTAATCCCAAATTAGCTTTTTTTTTCAAATTATCTTTTAAAATATTAAGATGAACAAAATCCAAAAAAATAAATATTAGAATTTTTTGGTATGTTAAAAACTATGTGTGATTGTCAAATATGAAATGATGTTTAATATTATGTAGATTATGTATGTGTATATATATGTTCTAATATAAAATATTGATATGTCTTTGTGACTGTTATTAGTATTAATTTTTGGTTCATCTCAGAAAGTGTTTTTATAACTGGCTAAATCCAAAATTTGTCCTACAAGGAAAGTAATGGAAAGGCTGACAGATTCTCTTAATATAATCTTCTGATTGCTTTGAAGATTATATACCATCAGACTGAAAGCAAACTTCCAGGACTTTAATTAGAAAACTAACATGTCCATGAGTATTGCTGACCTAACCTCAAATAGAACAGAAATTAATTACATGGGATTGAACTGATTTTTATGACTTTTTGTTTGAAACATTGCAGCTTCTTTTTGTGCTCTGTTTTCCAGAAGTCAAGACAACCCCTTTTTCATCTCTTGAGCTATTTATAGCCTGAAGCGATGTATGTATTTGTTTTGTTTTGTTTTGTTTTTGAGACAGAGTTTCACTATGTTGCCCTCAGTAGAGTGCTATGGTGTCACAGCTCACAGCAATCTCAAACTCTTGGGCTTAAGCTATTCTCTTTCCTCAGCCTCCCAAGTAGCTGGGACTATAGGCACCCACCACAATGCCTAGCTATCTTCTTAGTTGTGGTTGTCATTATTGTTTGGCTCAGAGGCTAGGTTTGAACTTGCCAGCTCCAATGTATGTGGCTGGTGCCCTAGCCTCTGAGCTACAGGCGGCGAGCCCAGTGTATGTATTCATAAACAAAATTTGAAATAATTATTTTTCTCTCTACTTGATTTTGCTAGAATTTGAAAACCATTCGTAAGTATTCTTAATTTCTGAATATATAGTTATTTGCATAAGTTCAATAAGAATCTGTTTTCTTCTATGGGACATATTGAAAGACTCTAGTTATTTTACCAAGGTTTTGACTGGAATGACATTTCAGAGCTGTCCAGACTGCATTAAGGAATTAAAGTTGACTTTATAAGGCCAATTAAAAGCCCATTGGAAAACTGGCCAGATACCTCATCAATAACATTTCTTGATCTGTGGTGAGTAAAGCATGTCACTTTGTTACAGGTCCAGGAACCCCAAGTTGCTTTGGAACCTTTAGAAAAGAGGAATTTACCCAATGCATATAGTTATCTAATGGCACAGATGAAACTTTGCCTTGACTCAAAAAGCTTTCAAGCCTAACCTAAGATTACTTATAAAAGTTTTCAACAGAGTGATTTTAAAAGAAAGAAAAGCCTATATGGCTAATAATTATTTTTACTGCACTTTATGCAAATTTCAGACCCAGTATACTAAAAATACAGCTTATTTTTAGCAAGTAAATTGATTCTTCTGTGGTTTATTTTTAATAAAATGAGAAATTAGAGAAAGAAAAATATGGTTCAAAAATAAGAAACAATGGTCCTTTATTAAAAACTAGTCTTGTCTGCAGTGCCAGCTCATGAAATGACATATAACTGTTTAACCAAACCAATCTGTTCTTAGGACTAAGAGATGGACCCAAGAATACATAATTATATTCAGTAGTCAGATTTGCTCCAATTTGTTTTTTTCTTCCTACTTCTTAGTCCTGAGATAACATGTTTTGTTTTAATATGTACAATCTTTTAATTTCAAAGTGGACACTGAAAAAAACAAAATTAAAAATATTTATCCCAAAGTACATGTCTCTGACATATTTGGGATGACTGCCCCAAAAGTAACATTGCAAAAACATGCTGAGAATACTTGTCCCGATCTACAGACTATATGCCAAACAAACAAACAAAAAGTAATTAAAGATTTGTCTCTAACTCTAAGACTGATAGGAAAGAAACTGCAAAAGCCTTAAGGCTCAACAAAAATCACTCACCTCACTAACCCAGGTACTTCTAGATAACCAGGCAGTTCTGGATTTCTTGTTGGCTATACTGGAAGGAATCTGTACAGTATTAAACACTACCTGCTATATCTATATAGAAACCTCAGGAGACATTGAAACCTGAATAAAAAAATTCCCAGTAAGTGGTAAGGCTGCAACAAGGCCTTACAAGTGGCCCACACCCAACTGATTTTCAGGAATATACATTCGGATTGCCCAGAACTTCAGAAAAGTTCTATAGGAAATCTTAAAGCTAAATATTAATTTAAGAACTGTACTAAGACTGTAAATAAGAATACTAATGTTCTCATTATGCAAACTTTAGCCTTGACCCAGAACTTGTGGATATTTATAGGTGACTGCTAAATGGTTTCATTCTCTTACCCTGGGCATGACCCTGACTTTCTCTGTGTCAGTACAAGAAGCCAAATTAAGCATCTGTTTACTTCTTTACCCTGGAGTAGTTTTTAAGATATCTTCCACATTCTGCATTCTAGTAACCAAGGAACTTACTCAACTGGCCTTGGACCCTCTAAAAGCAGATAACCTTTAAGCTGTAAGGGCACACCAGGCCACCTCCTGAGCTACATTATTCCACATCTGAATTACTTGAGAAAAGGGCTCTTGCCCTGCTTCATGAACCCTGCATATATTCCAGCCAGTGACCAGGTTATCCTTAGGAGTTGGAGAGAAAAAACCTGATGAAAACTCAAAGGAAAGAGGCATCTGGAATGCCCTACTCACAACCTCTACAGAGGTGAAATTTTTTAGATTACATCTTTACTGCTTCTAGCCTTATCCCCCTGAGAAAACCAAAGAACTTGAGTCGACCACGGACTGCAAAACTGTAGAGACCAAGGTTAAGAGCATCAGTGTGGGGGATAGGAAGTATCTTATTCTCAGACATCTGTGTTAATTATTGTGTTTAGCATGGCCCTTGTCTTTTGTTAACTGTGCTGCATGCTGTTCCCAGTGCAACTTTAAACCTATCCCTCACCCAACCACATAAGTTTGATCCCTAGACAAATGCAGTGAATTGTAGTAATTATTTCCACTTAAACTCTATTTCATCAATATGAAATTTAATAATAGGAGTGGAGGATGCAAGCACATGAGGTGAAAATAAGATGGAGTAAGTCAGCCTAGGGCCGACATGACACAGCTGGTCCCTTGAAGTCCTACATGACCTTTACCTCGTGTCACCCATTCTTACTGTTTTGCAAATTGAGCTCCCACCCTAAAGATGTCTATCTTGAACACTTTAGGTGGATTAATTTAGGAGATTAACCTTTGAATCACAAATATTGTAATAGATCATTGTTATGCTGATTATTATTTAAAACAAGAGTTAATAGGCCAATGCAGGGTGGCTCATGCCTGTAATCTTGGCACTCTGGGAGGCAGAGGCTGATGGATTACTTCAGCTCAGCCTGAGCTCCAGACCAGCCTGAGCAAGGGTGAAAATCCTGTCTCTACCAAAAATAAAAACTGAGGTAAGATAATCACTTGAGCCCACGAACTTGAGATCACTGTGAGCTATGATGCCACAGCACTCTACTCAGGGTGCCAAAGCGAGATTCTTGCTCAAAAAAAAAAGGAAAGAAAGAAGAGAAAAGAAAGAGTTAACATTGTTACAGGACAAAGAGGGTCTGGCTGTTGCAGGAAGATGGGCCTAATGGAGAAAAAGAGCCCTCAAACACCATGTTTATAAGAGGAAGGGCTTTATTCACCAGCTGGGAGCTTATAGCATAAAAGAATTCCAAATGGCCGTGCTCCCTGACTGGCTTGGTCTTTCCATTTTTATCAACAGTCAAAAAGTTCCACCCCACAGGTACCCTTCTTATTGGCCCATTTGAATCAAGCCGGAGATGCTATTCCAGCCCCTACAGAACTATGCGATTTCACAGAACTTGGAAATTTCCAATTTCCAGGAAGTTAAGTTTACAAATTCCCAAGAGCTGAGACACCATGGAAAGGACCCTGCAGGTGTATCCTTGTGGTCTCCTTGAGAAGACCTGTTCTCCTAGACCTCACCTTTCTCCAGTATCCTCTCTCAGGGCCACCTGGTACTGTCAGCCAATATGCAGAGATGGGCATAGGTCCACCAAACTTTGTTTGTCAGAAGGCTGGCAATTCTGAAGAGCAGTGAGAGTAGACTCTCCAAGACTGTTCTGTTCTTCTGTTTCCAAAGTTACAGTTTTATATATAAAAGTTAAAACAAAGATCACACCAACTCCTATTCTAAATATTAATCAGCATAACTCAATGACCTATTACAACATCACAATTCAAAACATAATCTCCTAAATCGATCCACCTAAACTTTTCAGGGTCGGAATCTTTAGTTTGAGCTAAATTTACAAAACAGTAAGAATGAGAGATAGGGGATGAAGGTAAGGTAGGACCTACCCTTACCAGACCAGCTGTGTCATGTCTGCCCTAGCCTGAAAGCCTCCATCTTATTCTCACTACATGTGCTTTCAATGTGGTCTTTGCTTTGAACTTTATGGATAAAACTGTGATTTTGGAAATAGAAGAACAGAACAGTCTTGGAGAGGCTACTCTCACTGTTCTCCAGAATCCAAACCTTCTGACAAAGTTTGGTGGACCTATCCCAGTCTCTGTATATTGACTGACAGTAACATAAGGGCCTTAATTCAAATTGTTCTTTATGCCAAGGAATCATATTTTGGGGTGAAATTTCCTGAGCTCCTTCACCCAACTACACTGGCATTTAGTAACTATCTAGAATGTATTGAGCTCTTTCTCACTACTGGGCCTTTGCACTTGCAATTTCTGCTGAACTCTTTGCTCTCCCCAGCTCTTTACATTAAGCAATCCTTCCCAATGTTTAAACCAGCTTACCTGCCACTTCCTCAGAAAGACCCTCCCTGATGACCCCAAAATGACACCCACATAATTTTCTATCAAGCACTGTGTATACCTCCGATTGTCAGTGATTGTTTTGTTAGTTTTTGTGTGTCTCCCTTATTAGTACCCAATTTCCTTGAAAGCAGAGAGCTTACTTGCCTTCTTCATCATTAAATCATCAGCATCTAGACCAGTGATTTTTCAACTGGTGTGCCCTGAGAGAATCTTAGGTATGCTTTGAAATTTTTTAAAGATCATTCATTAAATTATTTTTGAAAGTAGTTCAAAGCACAGTAAGTATATTCTTTTTAATCACTCTTTTTTTTCTTTGATCAACATAACTTAAGTGTGCTGTAGAAGTTTAACTATAGGTTTGAGTGTGCCATGAGATAAAAAACGGTTGACAGACACTTCTCTAGCCCAATGCTTGGCACTTAGTAAATACCCAGTAAATATTTGTTGAATTGATGAATCAATAGACTTGCAAAAGTGTGAGTATTAGCTGCTCCCTCAAGGCTATTTTTTTTTAAGGTATGAAAGTCCTTGTTATTTATCTATTTATTTATTTATTTTTCTTTTGAGACAGAGTCTCACTTTGTCACTCTGGATAGCATCAAAGCTCACAGCAAACTCAAGTCTCTTGGGTTCAAGTAATCCCCTTGCCTCAGCCTTTCAAGTAACTAGGACTACTGGTGCCTGCCACAAAGGGGTCTCCCTCTTGCTCAGGCTGGTCTAGAACTCCTGAGCTCAGGCAATCCACCTGCCTTGGAGTCCCAGAGTGTTAGGATTAGAGGAGTGAGAAAGTCCTTGTTATTGACAGAATCATGTCTCTCTTCAAATTCATATGTGAAAGTCCTAACCCCCAGTAGCTCAGTATGCTGCTGTAATTGGAGGTACAGCCTTTAAAGAGGTGATTAAGGTTAAATGAGAAGATATGGACCTTAATCCAATCCAACTCGTGTTCCTTTTTTTTTTTTACATATACATGTGTTAATTAGGTTTCCACTTTTTGCCTTCATCCAACTCATGTTCTTTAAGAAGAAGAAATTCGGACACGCAGGAAAAACACCAGGAATGCACAAGCCCAGAGGAAAGACCATGTGAGGACACATCAAAGTGGTGGCTGTCTGCAAGCCAAGGGAAACAACCTCAGAAGAAACCAAACCTTCCTACACCTTAATCTTGGACATCCAGCCTCCCAAAGTGTGAGGAGGTAATTGGTCCTCATCTTCCTGCATTGGTTAATCATAACCTTCTGTCATTGAAGTCGCTCACTCTGTGGGATATTCTTACGGCAGCCTGAGGAAACTGACACAGTATTAAATGAAAGTAACAGTACTTGAAAGTAAAACAGTTAGGCACTAATGCTGGATCAAATTGGCTAGTGTGTTCAGGAGATTCCATTGAGGCAACAGAATTTGAAAAGCTAAACACTGAGGTCAGAAAGGCAAGGGTGACTGTATATCTTGGAGGGACCAGTGCAAAATCAAAATGTGGGATCCCTTGTTCAAAAAGCAAGAGAAAATGCCATTAAAGATGTTAAATTATAAAGCCCTTTCTTTGTTCCATGGCTATGAGTTTTTTTTTTAACTTGCAATTTAATCTCAGTCTAAAGTAAATGAACATTTAAAATTAACAGCATAGGAAAGGAAGGAGCCAGGCAGGAAGATCAGTGTATGACATAACTTTTGGGGATGGGACATAATTATAAGAAGTAATTTATCTAACAAATACAATCAATGTAACCTGGTTCTTTGTACCCTCAATGAATCCCCAACAGTAAAAATTAAATTAAATTAACAGCATAAGTATTACCACTAATTTTTATGTCATACGATGTTAGTTTTAAGAGCAAATGTACAACCATTCAACTTGATGCAGAATCATTGAAATTACGCCATTTGTATTTTGTAGCTTATACATGCATAGGAATTTACTTCTTACCAGAATAGTGCAAATGCTGCAAAAACTCAACTATTTTTATTTCACTTCTCATTTTTAGAAAGACAGGTCTCACTCTCAGTGGCCTGATCATTGGTCACTGCAAACTCAGTCTCCTGGACTCATGTGATCCACTTTAGCCTCCCATGTAGTTGGAACTATAGGTGCATGCCACCACATCTGGCTAAATTTTAAAATTTTTTTTGTAGAGACAGAGTCTCTATGTTGCCCAAGTTGGTCTCAAACTTCTGGGGTGAAGTGATCGTCCTGCTTCAGCCTTGAAAATTACCAGGATTACAGCTACGAGCCACCACACCTGTCCTAGGTCAGTTCTTGATTTGTGCACATTTACCAATACTCTCAATCTACAACTTACTGCTGAGGAAGAAAGGACCGCTGAAGGAGAAAAAGGTTTTGGTTGCCTGCATTTCCCTTTCCTTCTACATGATCATTTCAGCATCAGGGGGTGGCTAACATGGGGAGTTAATGAGTAAGAAAGGATCCGACAGAGGTCTTTGGTGATCCATGTTTCTCAGAATGCCATTGAACAGAAAACATGGCCTCTTGGGGATGCCAGACCCCATCTCTTTACTCAGGGGGAGAAGTGACACTTACTTTGTCCTCCCTGGGATGCTCGCATTCCATGTGTCGGAGAAGGGCACAGGTGAATTTTGTGCTCATGCAGCATTGTGAACGCTACAGGCAGAAAGGAAGGGCCGCGGACATGCAGATCGTGGGCCTCATCTACTCACGTGCACACTCCATTGTCCCTCTGGAGTTTACCTACGAAACACAAGATCAGAGATGAAGCTATTCAGAATTTCAAGATGACCTCAGCAGCACATTAAACCACACAAGTGGCCCTCCAAGTGTTGGTCCCTGTGCAACTGCACAAATCCTAACCCCTTGAAGCCAGCCCTAAAGAAAAGTGAAGCTGTTCTTCAAAGAGCAAAGAGATTAATTGGGCCCCAGACTGACTGTAAGTAAATTCCCAGAGAATAAGCATCCTGTACAGGAGAGCCAAGGCTCAGTAACCAGCCCTTACAGAACAGGGGCAGCAGTTAATGATCACATGTTAAGTAATTTTCTCTATGGTATGTGTACCTCAGGTTCAGTGGAGTTGTGAGTGAGACTGAGAACGTATGAAGACACAAAACCATCTTTCTAAGCAAATTATGTTTCTGAATTTCCAAAGATCGACCTTCAAATCTTTGGGAATCCACCTTATTCTAAAATAAAAACTACTCCCACCTGTAAGTACCGGGTGAACACTTGGCTCTCTAACAAGGCAGAAGCCAGTTATGCACTTTGTTGAGACTATGAAGAGACAACAGGGAGGTAACCAGGTACAGCAGGATCCCCGGACTGGAAGTGAGTGATCTAAAAAAAAAAAAAAAAAAAAACAATGTGAATGATCTCAATAAGCTCACTTTCAAACACTGAGTCTCATTTCTCTCTCTTTTGCAAAACAAGAGAGTTGGATTTGATAATCCCCAAGGGCCTATACTGGGCTAAAAATAACCAAAACCAGCAAAACATTGTGACAGAGAAGGCAAAGAGAAAAGAATGACAGCCACATGGAATAACTCGATGGTGAATAATGGGCTAAAGATGCATTTAGAATTCCACTGTGGGCTGGTTCCCCTCACAGGTATTCCAACTACTGTGGCCTTTACTATCTGACGTCTGCCAGGCCAGGAAGCAGCGTGTCTGGCAGCATCTGTAGCTCTCTACTCCTCCTGCTTGCCAGCCTGGGTAGTGCCTCTACCCTAGCCAAACTTAGCAAATGCCTGACCCTGGGCCAAAAAAAGAATACAAAATTATCTGGGACCCCTCTGATGTTTTTTTATCACCACTAGACCTTTTATTAATTCATTCCTGGCATCTGACTACTTTATCTCCAGGAACATTGGTGGTAACAAGGCAAACAAGTGACAGACAGTTGTCTAAGAATGGTCTGGTGGAGTGAGCACCTGCAACCTAGCTCTGGCTTGATACTAACAAGATAGGTGACCTCAGGTACGTCTTTTCTTCCTGAAATTACTTGTTTCTGTTGTTTCCTCCTTAGTATCTCCTCTTAGGTGACAGCAGCCTATTTTTCACTTCATTCATATATATATATATATATACACCCATCCTCTGCTAAGAAACCTACTGTTTAGGTGGAATTGGCCCCTTTCCCAGATCTACCAGTAGGCTCTTCCTGTCCCAACCCAAGTGGCAGATCCCATCTCTCTGACCACAGTGAGGAACTGCAACTGGGAATAGGATCAGATTAAAACCAATGAGAAGATTTGGAATTGGTAATTGGGTTTCTAAGAGAGAAAGGTTATCTGGTTGTTACATTCCAGGGCATGGCCTTGTGAATCTTGGAGCTGCTGTAACCATATTGCTATTTTGAAACAGCCAGCCTTAGAGTAAAGCCAATAAATGCATGAAGAAAAGTAGACCAAATATAAAAGTGAAGACACCATGTTTTAGTGACAGTTTCTGAGCCTCTGGAGCAAAATGTGCCTAATGCCAAAAATCACCCCGGATTTAAGCCAATAAATCCCTCTGTTTACTAAGGCTGGCTTAACAGGAATTTTGGTCACTAGCAAGGATAATAATCACAGCTACTATATTTCATCTCTCTGAACCTCAATTTCCTCTGCTGGAAAACAGCAATTTTGTGGGCAGTTAATTAGCAGAAGCCAGCATAACAGTACTACCTCCTGCTGGAATGGCCATAATGCCAAGATAGTAGAAAAGACAATTTTTCCAAATGTCAAGAAATGGTTCCTTCTACACTCACTAAGCATCAACTTTCACAGCATCTTGTACACCTTACAAGACAATCAGTCTTTAATATATAAAATTATCATGACTTGCATGTAATTTCCAGCTGAGGGCTCTCTTCTGAGCCTCAGAAGCGACATCCAACTGAATATTGGACATCTCGACCTAGATGTTTTGCAGTCATCTCAACCTAGCAGGTCTATAGCTGAGCATGGATCCTCCAAACCACCCTCACTCCCTATCATGTTCCCCAAAGAATTTAATGTTGCCTCTATTTACCCAGCTGCTCGAGTCTAAAACCTGCACACTGCCCTTTCCTCCTCTTTCTTCATAATTGATTCCACCTACAAGCCTTGGTAAGTCTGTCTGCAAAATAGCTTTTGTGTTTTCATCTTTCCCTTCAACTCTCCTGCCACTTCTGTATTAGGGCCACCATTATCTCTTGCCCAACCACTGACAAAGTTGTCTGAAAGCTCTGTATATGGCTCTTACCTCGTGGTTTTGGGTGCAATTCCATGCTCTTATCCCTTGGATCTTAGAATTGGTAACAGCTTTGCTGCTACTACTCTTGGGTGACTGCATGAGCCTTTGCAGTTCATCTTTGCAAATAAACCATCCCTGAGTTGCTCTGCTTTCCACTGGCACCCCCGATACTGCGCATCCTCCCATGGACACTCTCTCCCTACAGATGGGCTCCTCTATTGACTTCTCCTTCCCTCTCCTCCTTTCCTAGACTTCTGCTTTCATAGCCTAGAGAAAAGGAGAGAGAAGGAAACTAAAAGGCCCATGGCAGCAGGGCTAGTTTTGAATTTTAGGAAGCCCTGGGGATTTGTGGAGATAACCATGTTCTGGTCCTGACTTGTTGAGGGCAATCTTTAGAATGTGGCAAGAGGCTCTCTTTGTCCATTGTTTGGGGTGCTATTTGTCAATGCTGGAATAATAGGAAACTATGACAGATCATCCTAGTACCCATGGCTTACTGCTGCAGGAATTAATGAATCTCTTAAATACACAGAGGCTTTGTCACCATTGATCTTTCTAATGCCAATTGATATTTTCTAATTATTGACTCTCTCACTGAAGTTTTGCCTTGAGTGCTTATGGGTAGGCAATACCCTGGTACCTAACTAGAGGTAAGACAGGTGTGGGATGATGAACAAACACACCCAATCTAACACAGTGGGTAGCAACAAATTTTCCACATTTGAGAATTTTATATTTGTGTAGCATGTTACAGTTTAACAAGAGCTTTCGTCCCCCAGTGACTGACTCATGGCTGAGTAGTCAATAAATGTTTCGTAAATGATTGAATAAATCTAGAGGATCATTTTCTCCTCCTCAAAATAACCCTGGGAAGTAAGCAGAATGGGAATTATCACTCTCACCATTAAGGGAAGGAAACTGGGGTCCAAAGAAGTGAAGTAAGTTTCCTGAGCCCACATAGCCTGTGACAATAACTGCTCAAACCAAAACCCTGGTGTGTTGGACATGAGTTTGTTTCAATAGGAAACTGACTGACATGCTGTCAGGAAGAGGGAATGTCTTCTTGAACAGTGGGGGATTAGATCAAGCCCTTAATGTCTTCGAAGTCCTAAGTCTCTATTCCTCGCCTTCCTCAGTAGTCCCAGGAAATGGTAGGGAGCTGCCCTGGAGAGCAGAGGGGTAGGCTGAAGTTCAGACTTCTAACCAGCTGGGAATTGAGCAAAAGGAGCAAGATAAAGACCTTTCAGCTCCAAGACTGCACAGACATGTTTGTTGACTTTTTGCTTCATATTGATTACTTCCAACTAGGCTTTGAAGCTAACTTTTTGATAGAAGGACTGCCTGGAGTGAGTGGGGTGTTCACAATTTTGTTGCTGTGGTTCTCCTGGCAACTGCAAACTCTCAGCAGCTCCAGGAAGATGCCTGAATTACACAGAAAGTGGAAGAGAACTACAGAGAAAACAGAGAACTACAAGGAAAGCAAAACAAGAACAACAAGAACTAGAAGGCAAAGCAAGAGAGGCCACAGGGGCTGGGCAGCAGCCATCATAGCCGTGCCTTGAGGATGTTACAGGTGCCTCTCCTGGAGTCCTTCACAATTGTCCTATATCAAATTAAACTAGAAGGTGCCAAAAGGAACCAGAGCCCCAGCTCTCAGTCAAGACTCTTAAAATGGATTTTAAGTGATGGTGTGATCTATGAAGATGTGGATCTGAACATTTGCTCCCTCATTCATAAGCTCTTGTTGCTCTCTGTCACTCTCAGATAAAGTCTGTGTTCCCCGCAGAGACCATGGATATTGTTTAATTTTTCTCTCTATGCCCAACAACTCTTTGGAATATGGCCTGGATATCTGTGCAGGATTCTCCCTCCTTGGCTAATTCCTATTTACCCTGCAGTTAAACTTCAATTTTATTTTCTCTAGGGACACCCCCCTGACAATTTTTCTCCTGCACATTGGGTCCAGTGTTCCCTCTGTATCCTCACAGGGCACCTTTCATAATGACCATACCACTTATGCCTTGAGGGACATGTGTGTCCTTCTTGGCTACATCTCCCACAGGAAGCAGAGGTCCTGACACTTAGAAAGTGTTCATGTAATATTTGTTAATCAAAGAAAAGGGAGAAATGGCCAACATCTCTGAAAGAGCCTTTCCTTTCGCCAGGTAAGGAGGGAAAGGGAAATAACTGTGGGGGTTTAAACAAAGAGATTATTTTTTAAGATGAACAGAAACCCAAAGAAATAAATGCCTCTTAATTTATCTAAAGGTCATTAAGAAGTACATTACCACTTAACAACCGTGCAGTTATAATTGCCTCTGCTGGAATGAGGGCCTTGGTGAAAGAAAGATTAGAGAGTTTTGGAGAAGTCCTTCCTTAAGAATAAACAAGTGAAAATTACTAAATGTAGAATATAAATGTCTTCATATAGTGATTAAAAGGTCATGAAGGCTATGTTAAATAGTTCAATGAAAATATTTCAGATTGTATATAAAGTCAGCATATTGTGCCCCATGATTGCACCAATGTACACAATTATGATTTAAAAAAAATTAAAAAAAAAAAGAATAAACAAGGAGAATCAAAAACCACTAAAGGTCTGGGTATCTCAGGAAAGTAAACGCAGAAAAGTGAGTGGGCAGGACACCTGTGTGGGTCTGACAGAGCAGCCCCTGCTGAAGGAGCTACTCGTTGGCTCCAGCCAATTTCTGTCATTTGCTGGAATACAACCCACAGCTGCCAGATCTTCTGAATGTCCCAGAGAATACCCAAGTCCATGTGTTTGTATGTAAAGTCAATTTGTTTATACTTTTTTATAGTTACTGATCAGGCCAAAAAAACAACTCGCATGAGGCCTAGAGACATTTGACCTTTGCACCAAGAAACCTGATCTCCCATGGGTCTGTTTATCTAAATCTGTTGACATCAAACTGTGAGCACCAAAGCTCGAAAGAGATCAATACATGAATGACTGAATGAAGACAGAGGTTTATTTGTCTTCACTTATTGACACATAGCCAGTGGGTGGCCAATAAATATTAATAACTATTGAGTGGGAGAAAGAATAAATGAATAATGAATGTATGTCTGAAGTTCAAAATCTCTACCACTAGATGGTGAAGTTTGCTTTTTCTACAGATGTACACATAAAACAATCTATATTAAGATGGTTTTATGGACACATCTATGAGCCATGAGTACTCAGCTTGGATATTCCATAAATATTAATAGCTGTTTTCAGAAGAACTTTGCTATCCCCTTCACTTCTCACCCCAGTCAGCTGTGGATACAGATAAAGTCAATAGAAGGAGCTGGTTTTCTTGATCTGAGTAGAAATACTATGTAGAGAATGAGTACCAGATGATGCATGTATGTGATAGACAAGGAGAAGGCTAAGGATTCAGCAAGCTCACGGCCAAAGAAACCTTTAACCCAGTTGCAATGTATTGTATATTTGATACTGTAATGGTGTTGTATAGTTTTGTGAGCCAAAGAAGAGAACAACTATTCTGTACTATTCTGTCTTGGTTGAGGAGGATGCAGAAAGTCTTCATGGAGGAGCAGTTCATGGGCTGAATGGACTTTGGAGGAGGAGAAGGAACCCTCCAGGGTACAAGGACAAGAAGAACATTGACTCACTCATCATATATCTGCTGATCCCCTATATGTTCCTGGCACTCTGCTGGTTATTGGAGATACAGCAGTGAACAAGACAGAAGAGATCTTTCCTCAAGGAACTCACAATGTCATGCGAGAGACATAAAGTAATCAGGGGAAGAAATTTGCATTTAAAAATGCTAGTTTGTGGTCAGGGCTAGGAAGGAGGTGGAATGCTGTAACTGGAAATAGGGAACAAGATCTATATTTTATATGGTGGTCCTCAGGCCTCCACAGAGGGATTGTTATTGTGGCTGCAACTGATGGATGAGAATGTGTTAGTTATATAAGCCAGGTGGGGGAAGAAAGGGCTGAAATGGTAGTGAAAACCAGGGATACTCCTAGAGGAAGACCTGGGATTTGTGAAACCATCTGTGAAAAAGTGGGAAACTTCTTAGTGTATTTGGGAGACTGTAAAAAGCTCCTGTTATATTCAGATGTATGATGGAAAAGGAGAAATGAATATGAGGGGAGCTGAGGCCAAAGAAATAGGCAGTACACAGGATGGACATTGAGGGATTTTAATTAGGGAACTAAGGAAATAAGATTGCACTTCAGAAATAAGTGCTGAAAGCACTATTCCATTTATATTTCTTACTAAAAGGTGATGATGATCCTGGCAGTCACAAAAAGGGATATTTCCAGATAAAACTTCTCCCCCAAGGGGCTTTCCAACGGAGAGTTACATGAAGCCAATTTTCAAAACCCCAATGAATAGCAAGCTACTACACAAAAATTGAGAGAGACCAGTTAAGGACAACCTGCTCACTGAAATTCCCAAGTTTAGTATAATTTCCTTCAGCCTGAGGAGATTGCTTAGCTACTTGGCAGCTAGTGAGTCAAGAGATTTAGATAAAACCCCTGAAAATAAGGTACTATCTCATAATTCTTGACTAGGGAAAGCCACAGTACAAAATCTAATAGACTCATTTGTTCTTCTCATGAACTCATATCTGGCAGCTAAAGGAAAGAAGTAAACTTAAGCAGCCATCCCTCAGAGCAGTTTAGTCTTTGGTTTTGCCATTTGACAAATATTTATGAAGCGCCCATAAAAAGTCAGATACTGTGTAGAAATCAAAAATCCTTAATGGGGTAACAAATTCAAATCTTTAACGGGTGTCTGGAGGAACATGCTCAGGATGAAGCAGCCCAGTGTAGGTCCAACAGGGAGTGCTGGAAACCAGTGAACTGAAGAATGTGAAGCTCCATGTGGAAGGGGGAAGGGCTGCTCAGGTCCAGGTAAGAGCAGTGATGCCGGAATGTGGGCCCATTTTGACACTTCATTAGATATTTCATCTGAAAAATCATTGCACAATGGGCATTATAATTAGGGGAGAAGTTAGGGATGGGAGTATATCGCCTGAATTTTAAAACTGGCAAATATCCAAAAAGTTTTAAACATACTATAGACCAAGAAAAAAATGTCTGTGGATGGGATATAATCTAAGGCTCCCCATGGGTGACTGCTGACTGTCACAGAGTCTCAGCCTCTTAGGGGCTACATGTTGGGAAACAGGACATGTTCATAAATGACCACAATGCAGAACAGAATGGGAAATGTTGCAGGAAGAAGGAATCAGAGGAGGGAGGGATGACAGAGCAGTGATTCCTAAGGAGGGAGGGAGGGTGTCTCAAAAGCTGTTTCTAAGCACATATTCAGAAACCTGATGAACTTAGTGAGGAAAGGAAGGAGGGGTATCCAAGGATCTCAGTAAACTGGACAGGGAAATAACTAAGGAAGTCAGTCCTGAGCATCAGCCTCCATCTCAAAGAGCATTTTCAAGATGCACATGTAGCCTTTGAACCAGGCATTCATAACAGGAATTCCTTGGATTGAGATCATTTACATGTCAAAATGTCTCTTCAGTCATTTCTCCTTCAGGTCCTTCCTTAAGAACCTCTGCTCTAAGGGGGTATCCCATAAACACTGACTAAAGCAACAAGTATGACACTTTTGCCCCCTTCTTTTTTTCCCCCCAGTTCAAAGAAAGCAGGATTCACAGGCTGTCAGGTTCATTCTGCCTCTTCTGTGTCTGTACATGGGATCCCATCCAGGGTCAGGCTTGGTAAAGCACCGCCCTAACCCAGAGGAGATGCCACCTTCTTGGACTTGTCCATTTGGTGCAGGTACCATTTTGTTATTCAACACTCTGTGCTGCATCAGTCTGAAGATTGCATTAGAAATGATGGATTAAAGGCATCTTTCTCTAAACATTATCTAATAAATAATTCCATAACCCTTATGTTAATGTGGGTTATACAGAAAATGCTGCAAAAAGTATATATTGAATTTTCTTGGAACTAAGGATTGAATTGATATTCAACACAGTTACTAAAATCCAGAAAGTCCCCCTATACTTTTCCAATTTATAACTCAAAAATCTCATCAGAACCTCCTCATATGTGCTAACTTCTTTCTTTCTTTTTTTTGCAGTTTTTGGCCAGGGCTGGGTTTGAACCCACTACCTCAGGCACATGGGGCCAGCACCCCACTCCTTTGAACCACAGGCACCACCCTCCCTCTTTCTTTCTTTCTTCCTTTCTTCCTTTCTTCCTTCCTTTCCTTTCCTTTCCTTTCCTTTCCTTTCCTTTCCTTTCCTTTCCTTTCCTTTCCTTTCCTTTCCTTTCCTTTCCTTCCTTTCCTTTCCTTTCCTTTCCTTTCCTTTCCTTTCCTTTCCTTTCCTTTCCTTTCCTTTCCTTTCCTTTCCTTCCTTCTTTCCTGCCTTCCTTCCTCCCTCTCTTTTTCCCTCCCTCCCTCCTTCCCTTCCCTACCTTTCCCTTCCCTTACCCCCACTTCCTCTCTTTCTTTTCAATGTTTTAAAGGAATACTCAGGCTCAGTTTTCACATCAAATAAACTCAGCAAGCAGGTCCTATTATTTTGCTGTTGTTGTTACCACTTGAGAGCTTTATCTGGGCTCCAAATCTGCAACTCTCACCCTCTGACCATCCCTCCTGAAAGACTGCTTATCCAAAGCCAATCTACCCTAACAAATCTTGCTTGAAACTGTGCACTATCTCAAAGAAGACATGCAAAGAATGCAGTGTTCTTGGGTTGTTTGCATCATATACTCTTCAAAATCAAGGAGGCCTTCACTATGCAGAATTTGTTTTCTTTCTTGGCTCCTTCTCTTTGGAGCTACAATCATTCTCTTCCATCCTAGATTCCAGTAAAAATGTGAATTGTACTCACCTTCTAAGCTTGCAAAATGAAAGACATTACACAATGGAAAAGCCTTAGTGTCACTAAAATTAACGACCCCATAAAGTTCTAGCAGCAGTCATCAAAATGAGGAATATTTGCATTTTGTGAACTATGCATGTTGCCCAGAATAAATTCAGGGGAATACTCTTGAATCCTGCAAGAGGAACTGATCCCAGGAAAACTAAAGTTGCAGTCAGTAGAGTGGAAACTGCCTATTCAGCTTGATCATACTCTTGTGTACTTGAGAAGGGGAAGAAGAAAACTGATCCTTTAAACAGTAATACTTGATGCGGTTTGCACTTTGTAGTTTAGGAACATTTATATATCCACTACCTCATTTGATTCTCATGGCAATCTTGAGAGGTAGTAGAGAAGGATTGTCATAATCAGTTTACAAAGAAACTGGGGCGTAGCGGGATGTATGGTGGACATGTTGCTGCCAAATGCACCTTTATCATTCTCGTGCCCCCCAGTGGAAAACACCCACCCTCGTTAGCAGTCCATGTGCTTTTGGAAGATGTAATGATACAATTCATCACTTTAAGGATGGGACAAATGACTCAGAGCACAGACTCTTTAAATCTCACAAATTTCTTTAGGGATGGGCCTCAATACTTGATTAGAGCTAACACTGAAGATGCAAGAAGACTTTTATCGGTTGGTGGAGAAATGTTTCCACTTTCCTTGTCACCATCATGTAGTGTCTTGGAATGAAGCAAACAGAGAGAGTGGGGTCACCTGAAAGAGATAGGGTTCCAGCCAATATCAATAAGTTTTTAATCTTAAGCAATTATATTTCTTCACACTAACTCGAGCTTGGTTTATTCATGCCTGCAACTGAAAGGTGATTCAAAATGTCCATGATGTCCATGGCCCCATATTTCAC
This sequence comes from Arctocebus calabarensis, assembly GCA_963573935.1. NCBI lineage: Eukaryota > Metazoa > Chordata > Mammalia > Primates > Lorisidae > Arctocebus > Arctocebus calabarensis. The sequence goes on along the minus strand of CAUYON010089175.1, from coordinate 12,458 downwards.
TTTGCTTAGGGTGACATATTGACACAGGCTCTAGCCCCTGTTTAGTATTACCTTTCTGCCTTTTCGTATGTTGTCTTTGGCAATTTCCCTCCATATTGCAGGGAGAGTGAGGGGCTAGAAATAGTTACCAACTTCTTTTATTTGCATCTAAAAATATCTGGTCACTAACCAGCCAGTGGATTGCATACCCCTAGCTCAAGTGCACCTTCCCTTCCTGACCCAGCCCATGGTGGCCAGAATGGGAGGCCAGAGGGTGGGGGTGGGGAAAGGCCAGTAGGTGATAAGGCACGGGATAGGGCCACTTCAGCAGAAGCTTTGACAGGTTGGCTCCATTAGAAAGAGGCTGCAGGTACATTGAACTTTACTATGTACTACACCAGTGCTTCTCAATGAAGTCTCAGAGATCACACGTTCTGGGCATCCTATGATATGTTATAATTTTGCATTTGAATTTTATCATTTAAGCATTCTTAATATTGGATCACCTACATGACTACTTTGTGAGATTTCAGTGCTTGCATTTGTTTTATTTATGAATGAATTGGTGCCAAGTAATTCCCTCAGCTGCTGTGAGTTAAGGAAAACAAACAGAGGCATCTTAATGAATACGCGATGTGTTTGCATCAAGTGAAAGCCAAATGCTATCATAGATCTTCATGAAACCAAAGTTTTGCTACAATAAAAATAGAAAACCTGTGATGAGAAAACTCAGGCTCAAAGAAGTCCAAAGAAGTCCAACTCCAAAGACTTTGCCAGAGTAGGTGTAAGCAGAGAATTCCTTTCAGCCAAATGAGATTATCCATCACAATTAATTTGGGCACTTAAATTTTAGTTGTTTTCGTAATTTTTTACAGTGCATTTACTTAATAAATTTTTGATGCTGTTTTGGATATGCATAAAAATTAAATATGTGATTTATTCCTACTTTTATGTTTATGTATATGTAAATAACATAATGAAAGAACATGTCAACACCATGAACCACAAGAAATATTTTTCTTTCCTTTATAGGGGCTAGTCAGTGTCTTGAGTTTGAAAACCACCATGTAGAGTGTTTATCCCAGAGCTACTTGCCTACTCCTGGCTTCCTCCTTGTAGTTTTAGCCTTATGATACCTTTCTTCTTCTTCTTCTTCTTTTTTAATTAAAAACCACTTTATTGATGTATGATTGACATATTAAAAGCTGCACATATTTAGAGCATGCAACTTGATAGTTTGGAGATAACTAAACACCAAAACTATCCTCCTACCTTCCTGTGTGTGTGTGTCTGTGTGTGAAATAAGAACATAATGTAAGACCTACCCTTCTAGCAAATTTTAAATTTATACTAAAGTTAAACTATATGCACTATGTTATACAATAAACCTTTAGGACTTATTCATTATGTACATGTATGAACAAGGTTTTGGAATTTTTAACTAATACCTCCCATTTTCCCTTCTCCCCTCTACCCCTCTACCCCCCACAAACATCATGCACTTTCTGCTCCCGTGAGTCTGACTATTTTGTATTTATCATATAAGCAGTATCATGTAGTGTTTGTCCTTATAAGTCTGGCTTATTTCATTTAACATGACATCCTCCAAGTATAGCCATGTTGTCACAAATGACAAGATTTCCTTCTTTTTTAAGCTAAGTGTATTCCAGTGTATGCATATACTGTATTTTTTTAATTAATTCATCTGTCAATGATATTTAGGTTGCTTCCATGTCTTGCTTGTTGTGAATAATAATGCAGTGAACATGGGAGTACGGTTGTGTCTTCAAGATCCTGATTTCAAATGCTTTGGATGTATACCTGGAAAAGGATTGCCAAGTCATACAGCAGTCTCATTTTCAATTTTCTGAAAAGCCTTTATATTGTTTTCCATAGTGACCTCACCAACAGTGTACAAATGTTCTTATTAACTGCACACTTGCCAACTTTGCTATCTTTTGATTTTTTTGGTAAGAACTATCCTAACTGGTGTGCAGCAATATCTTATTGTGATTTTTATTTACATTTACCTGATGAAGAATAATATTGAATATTTTTCACATATCTGTTGTCCATTTGTATACTTTCTTTGTAGAAATGTCTAGTTAGGACTCGGTGCCTGTGGCTCAACGGGCTAAGGTGCCAGCCACGTACATCTGAGCTGGCGGGTTCGAATCCAGCCCGGGTGCGCCAAACAACAATGTTGGTTGCAAAAAAAAAATGGCCGGGTATTGTGGTGGGCGCCTGTAGTCCCAGCTACTTAGGAAACAGAGGCAGGAGACTCCCTTGAGCCGAGGAATTGGTAACTGCTGTGAGCTGTGATGCCTTGGCACTCTCTCTAGAGTGACAGCTTGAGGCTCTGTCTCAAAAGAAAAAAAAAAAGAAAGAAAGAAAAGAAAAGAAAAAGAAAAAAGAAATGTCTAGTTAGGCATTTTATTCAGTTTAATTGGATTATCTGGGCTTTTTACATTTTTTTGTTTGTTTTTTACTACTGAGTTGTATGAGTTCCTTATATATTTTTTATATTAACCCTTTATCAGATATATGATCTGCAAATATTTTCTCCCCTTCTATGGGTTACTTTTCCTTTTGTTGATTATTTGCTTTTCTGTGTAGCATGTTTTCAGCTTCATGTAATCCCACTTGCCTATATTTCCTTTTTTTTTGAGACAGAGTCTCAAGTTATTGCCCTGAGTAGAGTGCTGTGGTGTCACATCTCATGTCAACCTCAAACTCTTGGGCTTCAGCAATTCTCTTGCCTCAGCCTCCCAAGTACTGGGACTACAGGTGCCTGCCACAATGCCTGGCTATTTTTTGGTTGTAGTTGCCATTGTTGTTTGGCAGGCCCAGGCTGGATTCAAGCTCACCAGTTCTGGTGTATGTGGCTGGCACCATAGCTGCTGAGCTATAGGCGCTGAGCCCCATTTGCCTATATTTTCTTTTATTGCCTGTGGTTTTGGTGTCATGGCCTAGAAAACATTACCAAGGCCACTAACCAGAAGCTTTTTCATTATATTTTCTTCCATTAGTTTTATGTCTTTGGGTTTTACATTTAAGTCTTCAATCCATTTTGAGTTGATTTTTGCTTATAGTATAAAATAAGAGTCCAATTTCATTCTTTTACATGTGGATATTCAATTTCCCCAGCACAATTTATTAAAGCAGTGATCATTTTCCTTCGTATATTCTTAGCATCTTGGTCAAAGATCAGTCGCACCTGGAATCCAGAATGCCTGGGAAGGTATTTTTGTCCATTGATGGGTGTTAAATATGTGTTTCTGTTGGAGGATAAAGACTGAAACCTTCTTCTATTCCACCATCTTGTTGCTATCATTCTATACCCTTTCTTTTTGGAGGAGGGAACGGAGTCTTACTTTGCATCCTTGATAGAGTGCTGTGCTGTGGTGTCATAGCTCACAGCAACTTCTAACTCTTGATTTCAAGTGATCCTCTTGCCTCAGCCTCCAGAGTTCCTAGGACTACAGTCATCTGCCATGACACCTGGCTATATTTTTGGAGACACGGTCTTATTCTGGCTCAGGCTGATCTCGAACCTGTGTGCTCAAGCAATCCACCCACCTCAGCCTCTCTGGAGAGTGCTATGATTATAGGTGTAAGCTACTGCACCTGGCCTTATAACACCATTTCTAATGGGCTTTACTGTTTGTGATCTATTTAGCCTTTACTCAACCGAACTCAGAACTAATCTTACTTGTATATTTTCTTCATGTCAGATTCAAGAACTTCCAGTAGTTTCCACATGACTATCAAATATATCTTTCTGATCTTGCAGGTCTGCATCCCATCACCCCAGCTTTTCATTCTTTACTCACAATCTATATCCAGTCGTTTGGATTCTCTTATTGTGCCCCACCCCCCTGCTTTTCTTCCTGGTTTTCCATCTCTGTCATTGCTCTTGACACTGCCTCTCTATTATTATTTAAATTATTCCCAACTACTTTAAGTCTTATTTTCATTCCAAAAATCACTTTAAAAATCCAGCCAATAACTCCAGTCCATAGCAATCCCTATTTCATTTCTCTATGTATGTAATTATATTTATTAGGAGTTCTTCATATTTTCATTATCTTGAATTTGAATGTGGTCTGCTAACTGTATCTAATGTATCAACTGCAAATTCTGTTCTAATAGTCTCAAGATTTTCTCTGGGGGCAGGGTTGGGTGTGCTGTGACTCACACCTATAATTCTTATACTCTGGGAGGCTAAGGAGGGTGGATTGCCTGAGCTCAAGAGTTCAAGAGCAAGACCCCCATCTCTACTAAAAATAGAAAAAACTAGCTGGCATTGTGTTGAGTGCCTGTAGTCCCAGCTACTCAGGAAGCTGAGGCAAGAGGATTGCTTAAGCTGAAGAGTTTGAGGTTGCTGTGAGCTGTGATGCCAGGGCACTGTACTCAGGGTGACAGAGTGAGACTCTGTCTCAAAAATTAAAAAAAAAAATGTTTTTCTCTGGGGTATTTTATTTATGCATAAACTAAGCAATGATGCTTTGCTTTCAATTTTGTTGCCCAGATAAAGAAAGAGTTCCTGAATGCACAGGTAACCAAAAATAAGAAAATATGTTTCTATTGAGTGGGTACATCCTAAAATACATAATGATTAAAAATGAAAAGATTATCTTAAGAAACAAAATATCTAATAAAGTAAACACATAAAGCACATCTTTTGTTTCTCTTTAGTCTTAATTGTCATAAATCTCTGCTAAGAAGAAAACCAAACAAACCATGATTTCATTCTTTGAAATATGCAGCTTGATAATACTTTCATTGAGTCTTTGTTGTAGGTGAAAAGTTTTCCTGAAAATACTTATATTTGATACCTTTGAACTTCCTATTCAAAGAAGTTTTATTAAATTATACTTTCACTCACAGTGTAGGAAAGGGAATCTCTGCACCCTGGCTATGCTATGCTGTCATTTTTTAACATCTCCTCCACCTTGAAGGTGGAAAATGGTATTTTATTTTCCTTTTTAAATTTTTTTTATTATTAAGTCATAAAGAGGTAGGTCATGTATACATTAATGCATTTATGGGGTATAATGGTATTTTAATGTTTTTTTTTACATTTTTAAAAATACAAAAGAAGTCAGTCCTATTCACAAATTTGATAACCATTTTATTCATGTTTCTGTGAATCATGTATTCATATTATTTATTAATTTTATTGTTCTTCCAAATTCATCGTACCTCTTTAATACTGAAAAAAATAGCTCCTTTTCTTTCTTATGTGTTATAATTTTTTCTTGCATTTTTTGCCATGTATATGGTATATTTTTCTACACAGTAGTATTTAATTTTTATATGGGTGAATTGTTACTCTTTTCATTGCTGCTAAGTTTTGTGTCTTCTTTGAAATAATTGCCTCACTGGTGGCGCCTGTAGCTCAGTGGGTAGGGCACAGGCCTCATATACCAAGGGTGGAGGGTTTGGACCTAGCCCCAGCCAAACTGCAACAACAAAAAAAATAGCCGGGCCTTGTGTTGGGCGCCTGTAATCCCAGTTACTCAGGAGGCTGAGGCAAGAGAATCACCTAAGCCCAGGAGTTAGAGGTTGCTGTGAGCCGTGATGCCATAGCCCTCTGCTGAGGGTAATAAAATGAGACTGTCTCTAAAAAAAAGAAAATAATTGCATTACCCTGAACAAGATTTAAAATATATACCGTATATTCACATTTTATCTTAGTACCTTCGTTCTTTCATTTTTGTATTTAAATTTTTGTCATCATGGAATTTACATGATATCTTAGTCTAGTTTGCATCACTGTAAAGGAGTATCTGAGGCTGGGCAATTTATGATGAAAAAAGGTTTATTTGGCTAACAGTTCTGCAAGCTGTACAAGAAGCATGGTGCTGACAGCTGCCACTTCTGGTGAGGGTCTCAGGAGGCCTCCCTCAAAGGGGAAGGCAAAAAAGAACAGTATCAAAGGGTAAGATGAAGAAAATAAGCAAGAGAGACCGGGTGCAAGGCTTTTTTGAACAGAATGGTTTGAACCAAATCCTTCATGAGGGATCTGCCCCCATGACCAAAACACCTCACATTAGGCCCCACCTCCAACACTGGGGATCAAATTTCAACATGAGATTTGCAAAGAACAAATATTCAAACTACAGCATATGGATAAGAAGAGAATTAAGCTTTGTGACTTCCCAAACTGTTTGTTGTATAATCTTTTTCACTAATCTTAAATAGTTTTTATTGTATATTTAATCCCTTTATGTACTTAGGTACACGATTTACTGGTTTGCCATTTAACATAGTACTATCATTCATGAAGGGAGTGTAGAGAACATCAAAGTGAAAACTTAATACAAGCTATTTAATATTACTTCAAGCTCCAGCAATGTAGAAAGACAGACAAATTTTTTAAATATAATTTATATTACTTTTTTTCTTCTTGGTTACCCAACATAGCACTCTTTCATATCTATTTTCTAATTTCATCTTAGGTCTATAGAAAAGGTGCTTCTGCAATACTTCTCTACTTTACAGATGAGGGAAATGGGTCTCAAAGAGGTCTTGTGATACGTTTGAGGGTATTCCTGATGGCAGATGGCAGGGTTGAAGTAAAAGGGAAATTTTCTAACCTCAGGTCTCCTATTGAATTTCTAATTTCCTTTGAGAAATCCAACATCAGTTACTTGTGAATGACAATCTCCCAATGTGATCCTCTTTCTACTATATCCAGCTTCTATTAAAGAGAATTTCCTTATAAGATCCTTAACTGGGCATTATTTTTCATCCGAGAAAAAAAATACATCATGAGTGGTCACAGTTCATATTCAATAAATAGATGCTAAATGAATTAGTAATTCAGTCTACCTCTCAGTTTTTATGAAAAGACTTTATCTTCAGGGGGAACTCATCAGTTAGGAGTTGTTTCCAAGAGAAGAGATCTTCAGGGTACTTAAGCGAGTTTTAAGCATTCATATTTAAATATCATTTCAGAAAAATTTAGATAACTTTGATTTTCAAAAAGGATCCCCTGCCCTCATTCTGATGCTATGATGTATTTGAACTTGGTTGAAGACTTTGTACTTTTCCCTACAGTTAAAATCACTTAAGATTCAAAATTGATCATGTGATCCAAGTATTTATTATTAGCTTTTCAACAACCATCTCTCACAGCAAATACCAGAATAACCCATCAATTCCTGGAGGCCTACATTAAGCAATACTCAGGCTTTGCCTAGGTTTACATCTAGAGAAACATAACTTATTCTCTTGACAAGTGGATTTGTGCAATTTCAACATTTAATATTGCCTCAAGCTCCATTAATGCAGAAAGACAGACAAAGTTATCCAATTTGGATATTGAATTATCGAATTCAACATCTAGGGCCATGTCTTTTCACACATTTCAGGGAGTTACGAAAAAATTACAAACTCAATATGTTGAAAATTTTCTGACAAGTTGAGCAACAATATGAAATATAGTCATATTTATCACAAGAAGTCATCAAGAAGACATCCAAGACCTGGTGGAGCTGTTCTGCAGAAGGCATACATTTCTTCACTCAAGCATGCATGCATGCATTCATTCATTCATTCAGTTACTTCAGATAAATTATAACAAAAATGAAAATGATTATAGGATACATGGAACCTACATTCTGATGGATATTTAGCCTACCATTTATAACTTAATGTTTGTTCCATAATGGGGTGGTTCTGTTTTTCTTTCTTGCTGTCTTTTGGAGTAATTTAATATTTTCTTAAAATTTCATTTTAATTTATCATTAGCATTTTACCTATATCCCTTTTATTGTGCATAGTATTGTTATTGTTATTCAAGTGGCAGCTATAGGGAGTTGCAGTACTCTTTACATTTTGATATCCCCTAGGGTGAATGTTGTCCCACTTTATATTAAATGAAGAAACCTGGCAACCATGTAAGTTCATTTACCTCTAACATTGGTCTTCAATGCTATATTTGTCATGCTTTTTATTAAAACATAGAAATTATATAAACCCCTAATTCAGTCTTTTAACATTTGCTTTAAATATTTATATGTATTTTAAGAAATTAATAGAAAAAAATAGTTTTTTAAAATATTTACCTAAAAGTTTATCATTTCTGATATTCTTCATTTCTAATTAAAGAGCCACATTTCATTCTGGTAAGATTTACCTTCAGCCTGAAGAAATTCTTTTGGATTTCCTTATATTATGGGTGTGCTAGTGATGAATTCCCTAGTTTTCTTTCATCTGAAGATATCTTTATTTACCTTAATTTTTTTATTAAATCATAAACACGTAGATCATGTATACATTAATGTATTTATGGGGTATAATGTGCTGATTTCATATAGAATTAGGAATGCTTATTTCACACTAGTTAATATAGAGCTCATCTCATTTACTTAATTATTGTGTTAAGATATTTATACTCTATACTAATAGATCCGACATGTACTCTTGCATTTTGCACCATAGGTGTGATCCCACCATTCACCCTCCCTCGATCTGACCTCTTCCCTTCCTCCCATGGCCCCTCCTCCCTCCTTATTTTGGGCCATAGTTGTGATCTATTCTTCATATGAAAGTGTAAGTGATTATAAATTGGTTTCATTATAGTACTGACTACATTGGATATTTTTTCTTCCATTCTTGAGATACTTTACTAAGTAGGATATGTTCCAGCTCCATCCATGTAAACGTAAAGGAGGTTAAGTCTCCACCTTTTTTAAGGCTGCATAATATTCCATGATATGCATACACCACAGTTTGTTAACCCATTCATGGGCACCCGGGCTTCTTCCATGACTTGGCTATTAAGAATTGAACTGCAGTGAACAATCAGATGAAAATATCTTTGTTATAAAGTGATTTTTGGTCTTTTGGATACACACCTAGTAGAGGAATTGCAGGATCAAATGGCAGGTCTGCTATTAGATCTCTGAGTATTCGCCATATTTCTTTCCAAAAGGAACATATTAGTTTGCACTCCCAACAGCAGTGAAGAAATGTTCCTTTTTCTCCACATCCACGCCAACATCTGTAGGTTGGGATTTTGTTCTGTGAGCCACTCTTACTGGAGTTAGATGACATCTCAAAGTGGTTTTGATTTGCATTTCTCTGATGATTAAAGATGATGAGTATATTTTCATGTTTCTGTAGGCTACGCACTTATCATCTTCAGAGAAGCTTTTGTTCAAGTCCCTTACCCACAATGAAATGTGATTACTTGTTTTTTTCTTATTAATTAGTTTGAGTTCTCTGTGGATTCTGGTTATCAAACTTTTGTCAGAAGCATAACGGGCAAATATCCTCTCCCATTCTAAGGGCTGTCTGCTTGCTTTACTAACTGTGTTCTTGGCTGTGCAGAAGCTTTTTAGTTTGATCAGATCCCAGTAATGTATTTTTAGTGTTGCATCAATTGCCCATTGGTCCACCTCATAAAGTATTCTCCCAGGCCAATTTCTTCAACTGTTTCTTCTGCACACTCTCCAAGAGTTTAATGTCTTAAGTTTAAATATTTTATCCAATGAGAATCAATTTTTGTTAATGGTGAAAGGTGTGGGTCCAGTTTCTATAAGTCACCAGCCAATTCTCCCAGCAACATTTGTTAAATAGAGAATCTTTCCCCCATTTATATTTTTGATGGGCTTATCAAAGATCAAACGACAATAAGCATCTGAGTTCATCTCTTGGTTCTCAATCCTCTTCCACACATATACTTCTCCATTTTTGTGCCAATGCCATGCTGTTTTGATCACTGTAGATTCATAGTATAGTTTGAAGTCAGGTAGTGTGATTTTTCCTGATTTGTTTTTATTTCTGAGTAATGTCTTGGCTATTCAAAGTATTTTCTGGTTCCATATAAAACAAAGTACAATTTTTTCCATCTTTATAGTGTGACAGTGGTGCTTTGACAGGTATTGCATTAGATTTGTAAATTACTTTGAGTAATATGGACATTTTAACAATGTTGATTCTTCCTATCCATGAGCACAGTGTGTTATTCCGTTTTTTTTTCAGACAGAGCCTCAAGCTGTCACCCTGGATAGAGTGCTGTGATATCACAGCTCACAGCAACCTCCAATTCCTGGGCTTAAGTGAGTCTCTTGCCTCTGCCTCCCAAGTAGCTGGGACTACAGGCACCCACCACAACACCCAGCCATTTTTTGGTTGCAGCCATCATTGTTGTTTGGCGGGCCTAGGCTGGATTCGAACCCACCAGCTCAGGTGTACGTGGCTGGTGCCTTAGCCCGTTGAGCCACAGGCGCCGAGCCTGTTATTCCATTTTTTAATTTTTTCAGCTATTTCTTTTCTTAGAGTTTCATAATTCTCTTTATAAGATCTTTCATGTCCTTCGTTAAGTAAATTCCCAAATATTTCCTCTTCTTTGGCACAATTGTAAAGGGAATAGAGTCCTTGGCTGTTTTTTCAGTTTGACTATTATTGTTATATATTAAAGCTACTGATTTGTGAGTAGAGATTTTCTTTATCCTGAGATGCTACTGTGTTCCTTGATCACTTCTGAGAGTTTTGTGATTGAGTCCCTGGGGTTTTCCAGGTATAAAATCATATCATCTGTAAAGAGTGAGAGTTTGATCTCCTCTATTTGTATACTCTTGATCACCTTCTCTTGCCTGATTGTGATGGCTAAGAATTCCATTACAATGTTAAAAAGCAGTGGAGACAATGGGCAACCTTGCCTTTTTCCTCATCTAAGTGGAAATGTTTTCAATTTTACTCCATTCAATATGATATTGGCTACGGGTTTGCTGTAGATGGCCTCTGTCAGTCTAAGAAAAGTCCCTTCTATACCTATTTTTTTAAGTGTTCTGATCATGAAAGGATGCTGGGTATTGTCAAAACTTTTTTTTGCATCAGTTGAGAGAATCATATGGTCTTTGTTTTTTAGTTTGTTTATGTGATGTATTATATTTATAGATTTACACATATTGAACCAACCTTGAGACCCTGGGAGAAAACCTATTTGGTCATGGTGTATAATTCATTTGATGTGTAGCTGGAGTCCATTCGCTAGGATCTTATTGAATATTTTTGCATCCATGTTCATTAAAGATATTGGTCTATGCTTTTCTTTTCTTGTTGGGTCTTCTCCTGGTTTGGGGATCAAGGTGATCTTTCCTTCATAGAATGTGTTGGGAAGTATTCCTTCTTTTTCCATGTTTTGGAAAAGGTTAAGTAATGTAAGTAGTAGTTCTTCTTTAAAGGTTTGGTAGAATTCTGAAGTGAAGTCTTCTGGTCCCGGACTCTTTTTTGGGAGATTTCGTATAGTTGATTCTATTTTAGTACTTGATATAGGTCTTTTTAGCATTTCCAAACTTTCTGATTAAGTTTAGGAAGTTGGTGTGCTTCCAAGTATTGGTCAATTTCTTTCAGATTTCATATTTCTGAAAATAAAGTTTTTTGTAGTATCATTAAGGATTTTTTGAATTTCTGAGGTGTCTGTTGTTATTTCACCTTTGTCGTTTCTGATTGATGATACTATGGACTTTAATTTTCTATTTTTGATTAGGTTGGCCAAAGGTTTACCAATGTTGTTGAATTTTTCAAAAAACCAACTTTTTGATTCACTGATCTTTTGAATATTTTTTTTGGTTTGATTTCATTTAATTCTGCTCTAATTTTGGTTATTTCTTTTCTTCTTCTGGGTTTGTGGTTAGAATGTTCTTACTTTTCCAGTTGCTAGAGATATCCCATTAAGTTGTTCACTTCCTCTCTTTCCGTTCTCTTGAGGAAGGCTTGCAATGCTATAAATTTCCTTCTTAAGACTGCCTTTGCAGTATCCCACAGGTTCTGATAATTTGTGTCTTCATTGTTGTTTTGTTCCCCAAATTTGGCAATTTCCTTCCTAATCTCGTCTGTGACCCAACTATCATTCAGTGTAAGGTTACTTAGTTTCCTTGTCTTTGTATGAATATGCAGATACCTGTCATTGGTGACTTCAACTTTTATTGCATGATGATCTGAAAAGATTCAAGGAATAATTCCTATTCTTTTAAATTTACTGAGGTTAGATTTATGACCTAAGATGTGATCAATTTTGGAGGATGTTCCATTGGCTGATGAGAAGAATGTGTATACAGTTTTGTTAGGATGAAATTTTCTATAGATGTCTGTAAATGTTTGTTGTATGATGAAGTTTAAGTTCAAAATTTCTTTGCTTAGTTTCTTATTGGAGGATCTATCCAACACTGCCAAAGGGGTGTTAAAATCTCTAACTATTATAGTGCTGGAAGATATTAAATTGCTCATGTCTGTTAGAGTCTCCCATATAAATTGAGGAGCATTCTGGTTGGGTGCATAAATGTTAATACTTGACATCTCATCATGTTGAGTGTTTCCCTTAACAAATATGAAGTGACCATCCTTGTCTTTCCTTACTTTTGGTGATTTAAAGCCTAGTGTATCTGCAAATAAAATTGCCACCGATGCTTTTTTCAAATTTCTGTTTGCCTGGATTACAGATGTCCATCCATTCACCCTGA
>CAUYON010089174.1:0-30564 GCA_963573935.1 Arctocebus calabarensis | reverse complement strand
ATTGGTGCAATCATAGGGCACGATTCATATACATTCAGAAATGTTTTGATCGTACTGTTACAGTTAGCCTTCATGGCATTTTCTTGATCACTATATAAAGACATTGATACGGTGCATCTTAGCAGGGTACTGGGGAAACTTATTAAATGAAGAACAGACATTTTTAATAGAAAATAATGAGGGATATTCCCATTCAAATGATAAATAAAACATTGTTAACGAGCTATAGAGGCTCCCTGTAATCATTGGTCTCAAAGTTTGAAGCCAATATTTCTCAAAGTGAAGTTCAGGAACCATAAGATGAAAGGTCGCCTGGGATGCTACCTAAAATTTCAGACTCCCAAGGCTCCTTCTTACTGACAATAGTACTGAGGAATTAATAGTCTAGGTGATTTTGTCTATGCTAGCTTTACAGAAACTTTGATCATTGCTATGGGTAAACAAACATAAGGTCATCATTCAAGGTGAAGCACTTCTGGATCATGGCTAGCTATTAGCATATTAGCACATGTGGAGAACCTGTTGTTTCTCATTTTCAAATCTTGATGCATTCTTATCTATAAGCTAGAATTTAAATTGTATGAAAAAGTTAGTTTATTTTGTTTCATTTTACTTCTATTTTTATTTATTTAGTTTTGGAGAAAGAGGTCACTCTTTTGTGCCTGCTAGAGAGTGCAAAGGCATCCTTGTGGCTCATTACAACCGCCAAGTACTGGACTCAAGCCATCCTTCTGGATCCGCCTCCTAAATAGCTGGTGTGTACCCAGCACCTACTAATTTTTCTATATTATGTAGAGATAGAGTCTGCTCTTGCTCAGGCTTGTCTTAAACTCCTGACTGTAAGATCCTCCTTTGATAGGGATTACATTGAAGCTATAAGTTGGCTTGGGCAGGATGGTCATTTTAACAATTCTAATTATTTCAACCTATGAGTAAGGGATGTTTTTCTGTTTGTGTCTTCCACAATTTATTTCGTCAATATGTTGTAATTTTCCTAATACACATATTTTACTTCCTTGGTGAAAACATTCCTAAGTGTTTTATTTGTTTATTTGTTTGGTTGGTTGGTTTTTTGCAGTTATTAGAAATTCATTGTCCTATTGATACAGTTTTTGGATAAATTGTTGGTGCGTAGAAGCATTCTATGTTGATACCCTGTGCTGAATGTTTATTTAAGTCATGTATGAAATCTAAGATATTTTTGGTGGAGTCTTTAGAATTTTCTAGCTATAAGATCATGTTATCAGCAAGCAGGAACAACTTGATTTCCTTTTTTCCAATTTGAATGCCTTTTTATTTTTTTCTCTTGATTGTCTGACAAGGACTTCCAGTACCAGAATTGTCTTAACTAAACTCATGGCTTTCCTTGACCAAATTCTATTTATTTTATTCAACTCAATCTTGAATTCAATAATTCAATCTTGGACTCAAGAATTTAATTTGAATTCCTGTTCTATATCATGAAATCTTTTGAAAAAAACATTGTTAAATTCCTGACTCAAGATATTATAGTTAGTCACACATTTCTTATTAAAATACAATAGATTTGATCTCTAAGAAATACTATGCAACATTATACAGCTATTTCTCTCCAACCATCATTTCACCATAAGCACCACTTTGCTAAAAACAGTTTTATTTTTCTGAGACACAATTGGACATCTATTCTGACAAAAAAAACTTCAGTGAACTAGGAGTAGAAGAGAATGCCTGTTATTATCCTCTTCCCCTGTGCAGATGTGCAGGTTTACCCCATACTAAGACTGTACCTTGCCTTTCCCCAAACCAGCTCTCTTTTCTGTCCTTGTCACAAAAAAAGCTGTAAGGGCCTGTTGGATGGAGGCAGGTATATTCTGAAAGCATGGGGTTATCTTCCTATGACAATTGGAAGGTAAATTAAAAAAAATACTAAAAGCAGATGGTGGAGCATAAGTGCAGATTTTTACCACAAATATTAGGAAGATAAAAAAGGATTTGGGTAGAGGGTAGGTAGAAAATCTCTCCTTGGGCTGTTAGGAAGGAGAAAGCCCAGGTGTGATTAGGAAGCCCTAGGACTCTAACTCTGTGCAGCTGTTTCTCTATGATGCTAAGGGAACAATGGTGCAAGTCAACCACTCTGAATTATAAAAGGTATTGGGTAGACTCTGACCCAGAGGGTTAGCTTACTTCATAAGCATATTGTTTACACAGAAATCTTGAGACATTTTTATAAACAACAGGTAGTAGGTACATAGAAAATAATTACAGGAAAGATTTGAAATTAAGGCTACATAGTTTTTTCATAATTTATTCACTAATGTGTTGCCTATAATGCTTTATTTCAGAGAAAATGCAAAACCAAAAAATAAAAGGTCCTTCATATGTTCCCCTGAAGCTTGCTCTCATGGAGCTTATATGCTGCTTTATGAGAGATGCCAAGAAGATGTTAGTTAAACTGAAACCTCAACAGAAGTCAGCTAAAATGCTTAGCACAAGGATGTTTCTGATGGGAGAAGGGGCTAGTGGAAATGTCCTTTGGCAAGAATGAGCTCAAGATGATTGAAGAACAATAGCAAAAAAAGACTGCTAGGCTCAGGAAGAGTGAATTGGGAGTAGACTTTGAAATGACAAAGTCTGACTGTTATTCATGGGACAGATTGCAATAGGGACCTGGGGCAATCCATGGTTCTAGGAGAGAAGCAGCATGATTTGACTCATGTTCTTGAGAAATCCCTTACTCTATGGAGAACAGAATAGAGACACATTGAAATGGAAACAAAGCGAGATAGTGTGAGACATTTGCACATTTATAAGCAAGAGGCGATGTGGGCTTTGACTTTCATTGTGGAATAGATGAGGAAAGGAGGAAGTACTGAAAAGCGTTGACTGAATTTGCTCACATTTTCAGCATAAATGAAAAATTTGTTTAGACAGTGCCTGTGGCTCAAAGGAGTAGGGTGCCAGCCCCATATGCTGGAGGTGGCAGATCCAAATCCAGCCCCGGCCAAAAAAAAAAAAAAAAAAGTCAATATTTTAAATTAACATAATACTTATAAACACTTTAAAATGAACGTTCCTTATGCAACCAATGGGACATAAGTACACTTGAGGGACTTGCCAATACAGACCCATACAAATGTGATGATTGGTAGACATAGGATTTTCCAGGCATTTGAATGTCTCTCTCAACTTGGAATACCACAAAAATGTAAAGTTCTTTCCTTCTCATGCTGCCTTATTACTGAACCCTGTAGTCAACTGCCACTTCCAGTTAGTTAATATTACATTTTTCTCACTAAATTATAGTGTTCTCTACTGTTATATTTTTAGCAAGTATTACTAAAGTTTTGAAATTCAATATGACGTTTAAAGGGAAACAAAATTCTGCTTGCTTTATTCATTTAAAATATAAGATCACTATTATAAAAGAAGCAAAATTATCATGAAATGGTGTAAATTTTAAAAAGTATAGAATGCTTTAAAAAATAATCTCTGACTTTGTGGTTTTTCATAACTACAGTATGAAATCAATATATGAACCCTTCCCGAAGTTTAGACCTAAAAGTTATAAAACAGCTCCTTGGTTAAATACCTCGTAGGTATTTTGTTTTTGCGGGGGGCATTGTGAATGGTATTCAATCTGTGATTTTATGCAGAGCTTGACTCTTATTGGTGTATAGAAGTGCTACTGGGTTGTATACAATGTTTTTGTAAACTGAGACCTTGTTCATTTTATTTATCAATTTCAAAAGTCTCTTGATGGAGTCACCAGAGTTTTCTAAATATAAGATCATATTGTCAATGAAAAGAAACATTTTGACCTGCTTTTTCCCAATTCGGATTCTTTTTATTTCTTTCTCTTGCCTGATTTCTTTGGCTAGGACTTCCAATACTATTAATATGTTCAACAGAAGTGGCGACAGTAGGCACCCTTGTCTTATTCCCGTTCTTAAAGGGAATGCTTTCAAATTTCTCCCATTATGTATGATGTTGGCTATAGGCAAGACAACTACAAAATAATATAATTAGTAGGGCATGGTGGCTCACACCTGTATCCCCAGCACTTAGGGTGGCCAAAGCGGATAGATCACCTCAGCCCAGGAGTTCGAGATCAGCCTGAGCAAGAGAAAGACCCCATCTCTACTAAAAACAGAAAAACTAGCTGGGCATTGTGGCAGGCATCTGTAGTCCCAGGTACTGGGGAAGCTTCAGCAAGAGAATTGTTTGAGTCCAGGAATTTGAGGTTGCCCTCTTTTGCTATGACACCATGGCCCTTGGACCAGGATATCAAAGTGAGACTCTGTTTAAAAGAAAGAAAGAAAGAAAGAATAGTATAATTGCAACTAGCAAAGGGGTTCAGGGAAATAAAGTATTTATTTGTTTTCCCTCTACTTTTTAAAGCTTTCATGTCTTTCTCTTTTTAAAACTCTATAAGTTTTGGCAGTGATTTCAGAATCTTCATCATGGACTACAAGTTGTTGGGTAGGCCTATGTATTTATTTCTTGGCTCTTTATGTCCAAATCATGCCACTTTGTCAGAGATTTTATGAATCACAACCTTTAACTATGTTGAAATCTTCTCTCTCCAGTTTTCTTTCTTCTTCTAGCTAATTTTTATTCTTTTTTAAGATCTGAATTAAAATAATTATTTTTTCATGGAAGCTTCACCACATGATCTAATACCTCAGCATTGCAATTAACCATTAGTTCCATGTCTGCTGCCCTATACTGCAGTTAGAAGACCCGTTACGAATGTAGCTGTCCAACAAATAACTGCTGAACCCATAAAGGATGCTTTATTTTAGACCACTACTCTGGGTCTCATTAGCCGTAAGCAACACACATTTCTCCCAAGTTTATTTATCTGTTTTTCCAACCAGAGGCAAACTAGAAGCAGCAAATAGACACAAATTAGAATGGGAATATTGGAATTAGATACAGCAATGGAAAAGAAAATAAGTTATAAAAATGAATTAGAATGCAAACTCAAGAAGAACACACATCCTAATTAAATGAGGATTTTGTTTTTTGAAATTTAATTGTAGAAAGTAAAGTTATCCTGGCTTGTAATAAAGTTAAATATTATAACAAAAGGCAAACCAGTGACCTTTAATATGCAATATGTTTTGGTTTACTAGTCAGATTGAATATTTTATTAATGAACAAAATAAAAACATTTTTAAAAGGAACGTACAGAAATACCTAAGAGCTCAGCAGTGCGGTTCTCTGAAATATGCATAAGTTAAAGCATATATACCGAAAAGAAATCATTGGAGAAGTTTTACTCCAAGCACCATTATAGCTCTGGAAAATCTTAAAGGATTCATTAAAATTTCAAGCACAGAAACTAGTCAATTTCATTGATTTTTATGTATACTTTTCACCCTCTCTCTTGGTTCTGACTTTCCTTAACCATCACACCAAATATGCCATAATGATAAAGCTCATATTTATTTTGCTTCCCAAACATAAAAGTGTTCAGCAAGTACCTATTAAGGTCTAGATATTTGTAGCACTTAGAACAAATGTCTTCATAAATAAATAGATGACCTGTTACAATTGCCAGACTCAAAATCTCTCACCATTTGTGGAAAAACCAAAGAATATTAGTGTAATAATTTAATATATTAACCAAAATACACACCTCTGTGTCTGCAATAACTGCCCTTAACCGTTGTTTACACTAGGAAACTTGGGTTGCCTCTCGATCCACAGAAAGTGGTCATTAAAAACCTGTGGCTCATTGAGTAGGGGGCCAGCCCCATATACCGAAGGGTTATAAACCCGGCCTCAACCAAACTACAAAACAGAAAAATAGCCAGGCGTTGTAGCGGGCGCCCGTAGTCCCAGCTCCTCGGGAGGCTGAGGCAAGAGAATCGCCTAAGCCCAGGAGTTGGAGGTTGCTGTGAGCTGTGTGGAGCTACCGCACTCTACCGAAGGGATAAAGTGAGACTCTGTCCCTAAAAAAAAAAAAAAAATAAATAATAATAATAATAAATGAATCAAAGGACAAAGAACCTAAGGAAATCCTGATTTAATTCATAAGAAATTTGAGTAAAATCTCCTCTTTTCTTCTTGTATAGATAACATGAATTCCAAATTGAGGAGCAAAACCCTTAAAAGGTATTTTGTTCTGCTAGTAAAAGTTAATGCCCTTTATCAGCAATCATAAATATATATAATTTCATTGGGAGAAATGCCTGTTCACTTTGATGAGGATAATGAAGAAACATTGTTACACATTCTCTGCAGAATTGCTGGATATCCAAAGCAAAATATATAGCGCTTGCTAATCAAAAAAAAAAAAAAAAAAAGTCACAAATTATTAAATATCAACCCAGGAACATTCACCCAAGAATTTAGACAAATTATCTGTGGGTGTCCTGTGGAGGCTCATATTCGCCCTTTGACTAGATCTTTTTTTTTTTTTTTTTTTTTGAGTGAGGGGATTCTACAGATTCTACAGACATGAACACTGCTTTAACACTGTATCCTAATCCAATCATTTTGCTATATTCAGCTTTTTAAGCAAATTATTAACTGGTCTATGAGACAGGCTTAAGTCTTAGCCTTGAATTAAAGACTTATTTTGGTTGTTGTTGTTAAGAAAGGGTCTTGCTCTGTTGCCAGGGGTAGATTGCAGTGGTGTTATCATAGATGACTTCAAGCTCCTACAACCTCAGTCCCCTGGGCTTAAGGAATCCTCCCACCTTGGACTCCCAAACGGCAAGGATTACAGGTATAAGACACCATACCCAGCCTAAAGATAATTTTCAAAATGCCTCTCACACGCACAAACATAAAATTGAAAAAAAAAAAAAAACACAATACACTAGAATTTGACCATGTCTAAGAACTTCGTTTATTAACTATCTCAATGATATAATTAACAGTTAATAAATGATTTCTGCTGGAGAACAAGGAAGAAAAAAACTGCTCTAGTTAATGCTGTAGATGATACCTAAAATTTATTATTTGCCAGATATGCAACATCTTTCCCCCTTGGTCTGAGTACATCATTTGACATCATCTGACATAAATATACTAAATAAACTCCTTCCAAAACCATAAAGTGTCTTGCAGTATATTAAATTTAATTCTATGCCAGACTGACTTAGAACTGTCAAAACCAATGTAAAAACTGATTCCAATTTACAACATTATAATGATTTATATGTGCAAATACAGGCTTTCAGGTCTGAAACTGATAAGAGCATAGCAATACTAATATTAGGGCTACTAATAATGGCAGGTGTCATTGATACGGTATGTACTGTGTGCCAACACATCTAAGCATCCTTGCATATGTTAACTCAGTACTCAAACATCTATCTATTATTCACACTTCATTTTCAGGTAAATAAATAGAGTTACATAAAGCCAAGTAAATTGAACAAGGGCTATTTCAAGAAATCATATATTTGCCATACTTTGTTCATCTCTGCTTACCACTGCACAGATATCTGTCATGCCTTCCCATGAGATGCCAGTCTGAGTCTGGATAGAGCATCAGAATCTTTTTTAATTGTGATCCCCAACACCAGACTGTGGCCTGCTCACAGGAGGTGAGCAGTGGGCAATCAAGCAAAGTTTTGTCTGTATTTACAGCCACGCCATCACTCACATCATCACTTGAGCTTCGTCTCCTATCAGATCAGCAGGAACATTAGATTCTCAGAGGAGCACAAATCCTCCTGGAAACTGCATCTGTGAGAGATCTCGGTTGCACAGTCCTCTGGTGAAACTAAGGCCTAATGATCCGAGGTGGATCTGAGGACATAACACACACTTCAGGTGTCACTATCTCCTATCACAGCCCCAGATGGGAATGTCTAGTTGCAGGAAAATAAGCTTGGAACTCTCACTGAGTTGGCATTCTGGTGAGTTGCATAATTATTCCATAATATATTACAATGCAATAATAATAGAAATAAAGCCCAAAATACAAGTGCTTGAATAGTCCTGAAACCACCCCTCCAACTTGCCCACCTCTTGTCTGTGGAAAAATTATCCTCGATGAGACCAGTCCCTGGTGCCAAAAAGGTTGGAGGCTGCTAGTACTTAATGTAGTAATTTATATGTCTCTATCAGTGACCACATTCTTAAGGGGTAAAATTTATTTATCAAGCTGCTTTAATTATATATTACTTATTTTAAAGTAGACTCTCTAATCAGCATATTAATAGCTGAAAAACAGAATCTTTCTGTTTTTCCTGAACTTGACCAATGAGCTCATTTTATATGCTGTAGGGTTAAGGGGATGATAGAGAACATTTTTAAAAATACAGAAATTATGTGCCTAAAAAGTGACTATCAAAATATAGCACAAGGGAAAACCTGTTGTCAAAAGCATCAAGAGGATATTTTTCTAGAATACATATCTATCTTCTAATATACATATATATTAATTGTAAATAAATGGTAACATTATTTGTCTTAGCTTTTATTTTCTGTGTCATATGTTGTACACCCTACTCTTGAATATAGCATTACAAAAATAATCTGACTCTGGCACTGAAAACACTCTCAAATTCTTAGGACACTTGCAGAGTAGAATGAGGTCTGTATTCAATTGGATTACAAGTAAGGTCTATGCATTTCCCACAATTGTGTCTTTTGACTTCAGTAGTTATAGCCATTATTTGTGTGTTTAAACCAGTGTTTCTCAACCTTCCTAATGCTGCAACCCTTTGAAACACACAAATAATGGCTATAACTACTGAAGTAAAAGACACAATTGGTGACCCCCAACCATAAAATTATTTTTGTTGCTACTTCATAACTGTAATTTTGCTAGTGTTATGAATCGCAATGTACTCAGCCCTAATATGAAGCTAATTTATAGCTTTCATATGAAGGCTAAAACCCAATTATAGCACAGGAATACAGGGAAAGGGGAAAGGCAGCGGAGGGGTGGGGGGAGGATGGGTAGAGGGAGGGCAATTAGTGGGAACACACCTACGGTGCATCTTAGCAGGGTACTGGCGAAACTTATTAAAGGTAGAGTATTAATGTCTTTACATAGTGATCAAGGAAATGCCATGAAGGATATCTGTAATAGTACAATCAAAATATTTCTGAATGTATATGAATCGTGCCCTGTGATTGCACCAATGTACATAATTATGATTCAATAAAATTATTAAAAAAAAATCTCATATGCAGGATGTATTTTCCTTGTTACAAAGGGGTTGCAACCCACAGGTTGAGAACTGATGGTTTATACTAAGAGTAGGAAAGAAGTTAAAAATGATTGATTAGAATTCTACCAAGACATCTTTGGTTATAATGCACTCCTTAATATTTTTCTAATAAAGTGTACTCTCATGTAATAAATTTATCACTTTATTATGAAAGCAGCTCGAAATTAAAACATTGATTAGGAAATTCAAATATATATTTTCTGTTCAAAAATACTTTATCACTTATTTATTTTTGGGAAATATACTTTTTTGTTGTTGTTGTTAGAAACCAAGTCTCACTTTATCACCCTCAGTAGAGTGCAGTGGCGTCACACAGCTCACAGCAACCTCCAACTCCTGGGCTTAGGCGATTCTCTTGCCTCAGCCTCCCAAGTAGCTGGGACTACAGGCGCCAGCCACAACGCCCAGCTATTTTTCTGTTTTTGCAGTTTGACCCGAGGCCGGGTTTGAACCTGCCACCTTCTGTATATGGGGCCGACACCCTACTCGTCGAGCCACAGGCGCCGCCCGGAAATATACCTTTAATTCAGAACTGATGGCCAACTTTTCTTCCTAGTAAGGGATGACTCAGCTTTCTGAACCAGTCCCATATTAGTAGCTAATAGACCACGGAACAGTTACAACTGGCTGCTTATTTTATAAAGTAGCCTACTAAAGGAAAAATGAAGAATGTTTGACCCTGTATAAAATCGAAAAACATAAGTTCCAAGTTTATTTATTTTAAGTAAATAAGGATTATCTACTTTTCTTTTGTTGTTGGTGTAACCGTTGCTGTGGAAATTCTTATATAAAGGCATTTCTCTCTCACTCTCTTTCTCTCTCTCTCTTTTTTTTTTCTGAATTTGATTTCTCAAGGGTTCTTCTCTAACATTACTTTTAATTGAGAACTTGCTGCTTACATTTCTGTGCCCGCCATTTAGGAGCTCCATCCCCACCAGACATATCATAATGGGTCTGAAATAAAGATCATAAAAGAAGAAAGGTGATACAAAATGTGAAATAAGTGAGAAATGAAAGAAAACATCCTTATGTGTGTGTAACAATTTTTAATTTGCAAAAACCTATAAACTTTATGTTAATTACACTTTGAAAAAAACCTGGAAGTCTGGTGAAAAGATCAAAAGAAAACATGGAATTGGGTTAAAGAGTGCAAAGAGATGGAATAAGAAACAAAATTTCATAGATTAGTTTTTTTAACCAAACACAGGGAATAACAAGCACTGAAAAAAAAAGTATAACCTTATTATTTTCTTGGAGTCATTGTTGTAGTTCATCCTACTACAAAAAAAAAAAAAGTCATACTATGACTTATTTTATTTATTTTATTTCTTGCTTTCCCAAATAACCCAGTGCCAATTTTCATTCATTAGCTAATTAGCCCTCTTTTCTATACACCCAAAAGTTTTATTTCACTTCTGTTTATCTATTTCTTAATCCTTTCATGATATTTCTTGGGCAAGAAAGAGGCAATGGAAGGCAGAGAAAGAAATAAAGCTAAAGAGAATTAAGGCATCTCCTTTGTAAATACAGTTTAGACCACCTTGTAAGATATAAAGAGATGGCCAACACATAGAGAATAGTTTGTAAAAATTTGTAATAAATATATTGCAAATACAGGTCAATTTAACTAAAATTTCCAATTCTCCCTGTGTATGGTGACTTTACAGGCAATCTTTGGAGCATCTTGTAGAATAGAAAAAAGTTTTAATATACTCCATTTTTGAAATTATTATATTCTGTCTCTAATCAAATTGAAAATAATAATTAACAAGTTCTATATATTTCCTTAATTCAACTAAAATAGATTTTTCACTTATCTTTTAGGGGATTTCTCTCCCAAGGCACAGTTTTATTGTATGAATCATAAATATGTAACAATAAAACACCAGGGCACCCCCACAGGTGTACATGGACAGGCAGAGAGATGTCAGGCAAACTTAACATCATAGTCCAGACAATAGTGGAGAAAAATAGAGATTTTTATTTTTCATCCTAGAAAGATGAATAAAATAACAGTCCTATCCAAACCCATGGTGGTGGGTACTTCATTCTTTTTGTTAATTCATTGGCCTTAGCTATTTCAGGATTTTCCTCAGAAAGTAGATACCTGATGGATTCATAGCCTATGGGTTTATTATTAATTAAAAGCAATCTGAGAATATAAATACATATACATATATTTCTATAATAGGTAAGAGACTTATCGATCTGATCAGTTGGCTATACTTGTTCATGTAAAGGAAGAAACGTTTAGTCTCTCCGCGGTGGTTTCAGCCGTGCTCATGGGAATCTCTTCTTCCCACTCCAGACATCCCCAGCTATCTAGGCATTTTCAAGCAAATGTCCGAGAAAATTGAAAGGTCATAAATTTAATTTGGGCAAATTTGGCTTATTTTCAGGTTTAAGAAGGTCTAACTGAATGTAAATCGGAACTAGAATCTGGAACTGAATCAACACCTGCCCCTTCCTGCTCCGATCTCAGCGCAGATCGGAGTGCTCCAGGAAGCACGGTCAGCTCTGCCACTGTCCCTGCTAAGCCACATCTCCGTGTGTGCGTGTGGCTGTGCATATGGGACTCCTTTATAGTTACAGCAACGAGAGTAGGAAGGAGGAAAGCCGGAGCAATGAAAAGGAAAGAAGCAAAAAGCTTTCTGAATAACATGGCCTCTGTTTCTCCCGAGAGGCAGGCTCCCAATAGCGGCTTCGGTCATAGAATGGTTTGTAAGGTGTTTGGAATTCTGCCCTACATATCCTCTACCCTGGGCAATTTGTTCTCCTGCTGATTTCTTGCAACTGCCTGCCAGTGGGATACTTCAAGCCTCTTGGATATTCTGTGCCATGTACTTGATCTATATATAGTATATGCATACATCTAATATGTAGAAGACTAATTTGACAGCTTTTCACTTTCCTCATCCTGCCATCAAGAGCTGCCTCAACAAGCGTTTAGCCTTCAGAATTTTAAAAGCAAGAAACGTGTAACAGGGCTGTGCTGGCCAATTTTGTCTGCCTCCTCAATCTGTTGCAGACCCTATCAAACTTTCCCCAAACCTCTCATCTTGCACACTTCTAATCCAGGGTAGGCGCAGTGCTGAGTGCTGTGACTCAACAGAAAAAGTGATATTTTAGTCTTTCCTTGAAATTGTGCCTACCTTTTTTGAACTCGCTTCCTACTGAGGCGTAGGAGAGAAAGCAACTTTAATTCTCCCCATGAAAGAGTAAATGTTTTAAAGCACTTTCATTTAGGTAACTTACTCACTTTCTATTTGATTCTTTTAGATTGTCTAGTCTTCTGTACATGAAAGTGTAGGTGATTGAGGGGTGAGTGAGGGTGTACGAGGCAAAGAATTGGTCTGGACAATTTTTACTAAATCCCCCAAAGATTTATCTGTTTTTCTTCAGAATCTAGGATATCTATCACTTATATTTGGAAATACACAGAAATTTCTATAAGAAAACATTCTGTATGCCTCCTGTGAAAATTAAAAATTATGGGTAGAAAATTAGATTATGTTGAGTTAATACCAATTTTCAGATGACAAAGCTGGGGATGATAGATAACAATGAAAATATGTACAAAGATTCAGCAACATCTCAGTTTGAAACCGGGGCCTAAGTAAACTTGAAGAATTTTAAGAGTGATCGGGGAAAAAACCCAAAGAAGCACAAGTCTGTGAAGAAAAGTGTCTTTGTTTTTATTAAGTCACAAGTACAGTGAGGATCGATAACTTAATGTGGCTGCCAAGAAAATTAAAGGGCATTATATTGTGAGGCTTTATTATTAAAAAGCACCAAATTATGACAACAGTTTTGTTACATGATATACCAAAATAGTCAAGTATTGTAATGAGTTTGCTGAAGTGTGGATTTTCATTTACTTACATGGAAAGATATTTCCAAAAGTCTGACACTAATGCTTCTATTTACAAGGCACTGTTTTGAAGTTTGAAGGTCAGGAGGATAAGGCCCATTTAGAAACAATGGGGAAATATGCTGATGCAGGGCTTTTACTATTATAAATGCAGTACCTGTTCTTTATTTTTCAATTAAATCTACTTTTTAAATGCCATACTGTGGTTGTTGCATGTAAACAGGCCTCATCTGTTTGCCCAAAAGATACCATTAAGAGTTCACTCAGGCTGATCCCAGATTCTTCAGAAAATTAATTATCTTTTCCTTAAGGTTTTCAAAAAGAATAGAAATTATTTTTCCATGCAAATGTTAGTTTGTGATATTGTGAGATTACTCTGCCTATAGTAACTATTTGAACTTTTATGGGCAATTGAACGTTGGTGAAAGATTCAATATATGAGGACAATTTATTCTTAGATTATCTAATAAATGTTTCCCCCCCCCACACTATAAAACCTGATTTCATTTTATCCTCTTGGTTGCTCTGAAATGTATTGTGAGTAAATAGCAATTTTAACTGAAGGGAAAAATCTTCACTTTTTTTAAAAAGAATGGATGCTGGCAATTGAATGTCTACTGTTTATTCAAAGCTTATAGAGTAGCAGCCAAATGTACTGGAAAGTTGGCTGATTATTCATTTACAACAAAAACGATCCCATGTTTCATGAATAGAGGTTTGTAATCCTAGTGTTAAGTAAAAGGAAGACGAAGGCCCTTGTGTTTTATCTTCATGCAAATAAGCTACTTGCAGGTGGCTTTTGGACAACAGACAAAATATTTTAAAAACTAGGTCAAGTTTTTCTATGCTTAAAATTAGCAGTTTCAGGGAAACCATCTAAAATTGAATTATGCTACTTCTCAAGGAAATTGAATACAGAGTCATTTATTGTTTGATAGTTCAATTACCTGTGAAAATCCTTATGCATTCATTAATAATTTATGAAATTCTAGAGGATTCTACATATACTTATTTTGCATCTGTTTCTCCGACTTGGTGTCAAATTTTGTACCTCCTTTGAGGAACCAAATTATTAAAATGGCATTCAGAATTTAATATAAAATGCTTTTCTTGAACCATACTTTCTTTTAAAAAATTATTTTATATAGTTTCTCCATTAAAAAGGAAACTTCATTTTTAATAACATTTACACTAACTGCTCATCATTTTGGTTCATACTTTTTGTTTAGCACTCTGTTTAAAAAACAGAAAAATATTGCACTTAAAAAAAATAAAGATAGAGTCGGGCATTGTTCAATGTCAGGAGAAAAAGGAAGTAGGAAAAATCTGTTTTTAAAAACGTAATGAAACAAAACACACAATGGCAAGACTCACAAGACCATTTACCAAATATCCAGCAGTGACATTTACTCTCCATATGACCTTAGGTGTCTCATTCCCTTACTGTAGCCTCTCTCTCATAATGTAAAAATAATGTGTTACCAAGACGCTTTCTAGCTTTAATTGCTATGACTATAAAATTAAGCATATGATTCACAAAATGTGTTGGAGTTGTACTGAAAACATTTTTTAAGTATCAATTAATCATTTAACAATACACTGTTGTTTAATGATTTGCTGAGACAGTATTACATTTTCAATTTCCTTTGACTTCTGTCTTTCCTAAGGTTCATGTAGACATGGTAGGGGTGGGCAAAGGATATTAATGAGTACTAATTCTAATTTTCACATCCATGAATTACTTTAGCAGGGCAAAGGATACTTTGTAATTAAAAAGGTATTTCTATTATAATACATTTACTATTCTACCCTAATTAATAGAAAATCTACCTAATCATGAGAATACCAACACTAACACGTTTTAGAAACTATAGACATAATAGTTACTTTGAAACTCAATGAATTTTTTTCCACAATGACAATGTGCATGAATCATCCTTTTAACCCTCTTGACCAGTTCTCTAGAGTTACTGATCCCCAAACTCTTAATTGAATTTTAGCTTGACATGTGTGAAATATCTATGGGTAAACCAGTAGACACTTTGTAAGTCTTGACATTATGATTTACGATTCACCAGCTGTAAATCCTTCAATAAAAACAACAACAACAACAACAACAACAACAAAAAACACTCTAGTGACCTTAGCACTAGACCTTCATGTCTTCCAAATTCCAAAGCATTCCTTGAATTACAAGGACTTGAACACTAGAATCTCTTGGCAACAGAGTTGCAGATGGGACTATGCTAAGGTCACTAGAGTGAGATATCAGACCATAGAGAAGCATTTTTCTGGTGATGGCCAATTTAAGTTTACCAGCTATCTAGAGTCATTCTTAGCAACTTCTCTAAAAATCCTGTATTTCCAGCCTTCAGAAAATAGCACCATTTTTATGTCTTCTTTAGTCATACCTTCTAATCATTAGATGAGTCTTTTAGTCCTCCTATTAAATATCATTTTACTTGAAAAACATAGCTTAGGATACTTTTTCTGACCTCTCTATGACCCATTCTTCAACTACAAGTTCTTTTTTATCTTCTAAATTTCCTTGAGAAATGGGATTTCCTTTTCAAAAATTATATTTCATGTTGCAACAAATACAGAACAATTATTCAGTGAATATCTATCTGCCAGGAATGTACTGGGCACATGTATACATTATTCACGTACCAACAACAGGAAATCCCTGCATAAAATAATTATTTTAAAATTCCCAAACAAATGTACCAACAACAGGAAATCCCTGTATAAAATAATTATTTTAAAATTCCCATTTATGAAAAAAAAACAAATTCAAAGAAGAAGATACACTTGCACTTCTACATAGAGGAATCAAAAATTAAACTTTCATCTACTTGACTACAAGCACCTTCATTCTCCATGAGATGATAATTCCTTTCCTACTTGTAATTTTCTTATAAAAATCAGTGCTGTGTTACTAGTGGGTCTATGGCTGGGTGGTGACCTCCTGACATGTCTTTTGATAATACCCTGGATTATCTTCTTGTTTATTTTTGTTCAAGCATTTATTGAGAGTCCTAATTATCCCGCCAACTGTAATTTCCATCAGCTCACCATTGTCTCTGTCTCCAGTTCACAATTATTTTTAAATAGAGCTCTCAGCTCTGTTATAGCTCTGCTGTAAGTAGCCTCTTTAGATACAAGAGACTGGTGCCCGCCAAGTACACATGCACATGTTTTAAATGTTCTCGTTGAACCTATACACAAAGTCCTCATATCTTCCCCCTGGAAGAAATGGCATTCTGAATATAACAAAAAAAATGTCTATTTTTGTTTTTACAGCTTACTCAGCCTGTCTAGGTAATCCATTAATATCCTGAAACAAGCAAGAGGCAGGGGAATATTTACCTTATATTTCTTTCTCTATATATCATTCTCAGGCACTGTGAAAGTGATCTCTTCCCATCCCACTGCCAAAGGACTGGGTGCAGATTGCATGATTCCAGAGCACCATTGATATTGACTGTGGTGTGCATACTGCATATGAGAGATTGCACAGTTCTAGGTACCCCTGTCTCTTTGGATACATATATGTAGGTGCTTTCTGCCTCCTCACCTGTAGCTAAATAGAGATCAGCATTGATTCAGTATTTTCCTTTCCATAACATTTTCTAGGAATTTCCATTGTATATTACTCCACATAGAAAGATTTTTTTTCTACTACTTATATCACACTATATACTTTTTTTCTGAAACCTGAATAATTTCATACATTCTCAACTTTGAGAAGCATATGGCAGGCTGAGCTAACTCTGCCTCTCTAACCTAAAACACCTCAGTTCCAGGAGAAAGTCATGTCCTTACACCGTCAGCTATTTCTCTAAATCATGTATCCTTTCTTTTCTGGAACATCTATTCATCTTGCATTTATTTAAGATGATTGTGAGCTCACATTGTGCTGGTGATGACGAGAGTACCTTGGTTTAACCTCCTGCCCAGCATTTAATAGGACTATTCTATTTACTTTTCTAAACTTAAGCAGAAAGATTAGCCCCCAACATATTTTTGATGAGTGAAGTCTTCCATGTTGAACCACAGGCAAGGAAAATACTCTTTCTCATATTGCATTACACAGCTTCCTATGACCACAGAAATCTATACTAATCTGTCAAAATGACTATAACTTCCTTTCTCCTGAGGTCAAGGAAAGGAACCCTCTCCACTGTTGCCATGGAGTTGGTTCTCATTTTCTCAACAGTCAGTTGTCTACTCTCTGCCCTTGGTTTGTCTTTCATCGCTCATGAAGATTCTCAGTCCAGGATTCTCAGAGTCAAGGATCTTGGGCTTCTACTTGTCTTTTGTTTTGTTTGTAGGTTTTTCTTGTCTTTCTTTCTTTTTTACTAATTTCAAAGTATTTTTTCCTTATTTCAAAGATGCAATATGAGTGGAAATGAAAATGCAAACATTTATTATTTTATTCCCACTTTATTCATATAGCAAATCATGCTGGAAATGATAAGTAGATCTCGCTGAGTAGGAGGTAGGGTTAAAATTTTATTGAGAATAAAAAATGTAATGTAGAATCAAGTCCTGACCCCCACCCATATCACTAATTTTTTCCTTCATGCCCAATGTTTTGGGGGTAAAGGAGAGCTTTCTTCTTATGAGCTTGCTACTGTATGTGGCTTAGGAGTTAGAAGAGAGTACCAGAAATAGTGGTGGATGAAATAATTTAGGCTGATTACTGTTAGAAAAATATCATCATTATTTCAGCATTCAAAAAGCCTAATGTGTCATAATTGTTAGCGTTGAATTTGGTGATGGTTTATTTCCTTTCCATGGTTTTCCTTATAAACACATTCTTTAATGAATGTCTAATATTCTCCCTGTGAAAGTAAGCCACCAAATATCGATGAATGTATGCTTCTTACTTTTCTAGGATCTCATTTTGAAATACTTCTCTATACTTTTCATCCACATCTTAAAACCTATGCAACTAGTATTCATTATTTAAAAATCTAGGATGAACTAATTTAAACTTACTTGCTTTCTTAGGCTTTTTCTTAAAACCCTTTTGTTGTAATCTTCCCCTCCATTCAGCTATTTAATTTCTCTTTTCTTTGTCTACCTGCATTAGCATGTTGCATTTCAGTTTATTTATTACATTTTTGGACAATGTCTTTTTCTATGTATGCCTTCACTTGCATATATCTAATGAACACACATCTGTCCTTTTTTGGAATTTTTTCCCCCTTGAGACCCATGACAAAGCAAAAGGGTGTCTTTTCATGTGGCTTAAATGAACAGCCCTGGTTTGTTTTTTCTCTGATTTTTCATAGGTCCAGAATTTCCATAAATAAACAAGTGCACACACCATTAGTTATAATGATTCTTTACAAGGTTCAAATATCATTTAAATATCATTTTTGGATGCTTTCTACATATATTTTTCCTTGAGATAAGTTGCCTATTATTAAGGGTTAGACTACTCTCTCCATGTCAATACTTTCTGAACCAGTTTCCAGGCTAAACATTTAGCTACATTCTTTTATGGATAAAATATCCTGAACTTTTTTCCTTGTGTCTTCATATTCTTTCATCTATCAATATCTCTCTTACTACCTTTAAATTCTTGAGATGCCTACAATAGCATGCTGTTTTTTTTTTTCAATTTGTTGTTTTAACAAGTTGAAACATGATAGCTTCAGGCAACTCATAGTAATAGTCTCAGAAATCAGTTTGGAATATAAATATTTAATTTTTGTTAGCATTAAAGACAACAGATAATACAGATAACTCTTTGACCTCTTGGTTACTTAGATTTCATCAAGTAAATTGTAGAAGTACAGTCAATGAATATTTCATGTGCATTTTTTAAATTAATTTTGATTTGTCAAGAAATAGTGAAGACGAAACCCCTGCTGTGTATGAATTACCTAATTTGGAAGATATATCCTTAAATAAAACTTTCACAAAGCATGTTTTTCATTGTTTTTCCCTAGACATATACTACATATCAGAACTACTTATAATATTTAATTAATACAAATCTTTTTTTTTTTAGAAAATAAGATTGTATTCAGTTTTTAATGTCAAAATATCTGTTCTCTAATATGTACAGAATGCATCTAACCTTCAAAGAATATTGCCTTTCTATTAGTCATGATAACTGAGTCAAATGGAAAGTTCTACTCTTCTTATGGAACCAGAAAAGACCTCAAGTAGCTAAGGCCACCTTACATAATTAGAACAAAATGGGAAGCATCACTTTACCAGACTTTGAGCTATACAACAAGGGTTAATAACTAAAACAGCAAGGTACTGGCATAGAAATAGAGACCTAGACCTATGGATTAGAACAGAGAACCCAGAGATAAAACCATCCTCATTTTCCCATCTGATTCTTTTACAAAACAGCTAAAAATGTACACAGGGGAAAATTTTTAAAAATGGTGCGAAGAAAACTGGATAGCCATATGTAAAAGACTGAAACAGGATCTGCACCTGTCACCACTCACAAAAATGTTCTCAGGTGTATAAAAGGCTCAAATCTAAGGCAGGAAACTAGAAGCATCATAGAGGAAAATGTTAGAGAAACTCATAGAGTTATTAGCTTAGGCAAAGAAACATGAAGTAGGCCCAAAGGCAATCTCAGAAACCACAAAAATAGATAAATGAGACCCAATCAAATTAAAATGCTTCTGCAGAGCCAAAGACACAGACAAAGAGAAAATAGACAACCCACAGAAGTGGAGTAAATATTTGCATGCTACCCATTTGATAAAGGACTTGTAATCAGCACCTGCAAAGAACTCAAGCAAATCAGACACAAACAACCAGAAGACCCATTAAAACAATAGATGTTGGTAGAGAAGCAGGGAGAAAAGAATCCTTTCACACTGATGGTGGGATTGCAACTGATACATCCTCTGTGGATATCTGTTCGGAGATATCAAAGAACTGAAAGTGGACCTGTCATTAAATTCATCAATCCCACTGCTAGGAAAATAGGTATTTTTATAAAAAGACACCTGTACTCAAATTTTCATGGCCACATAATTCACAATTGCAAAGATGAGAAAACAACTCCAGTGCTCACCAATACATGCATGGTTTAATAAAATGTGTTGTATGCATACTAAAAAGGAGGACTCAGCCACACACACAAAATCAGCAATCTAGGATCATTTCTGACAACCAGGGGAAACTGGAAACCATTCTTCTAAGTGAAAGATCACTGGAATGGAGAAAACAATAGTGTAATCAACAGAAAATTGGAATTAATTGATCAACATAAATTAATGTATATGTATTAATGTAATGTATTAATGTATACATATGGAAGTTTAAAATCACAATGAAGATTAAGCTGGAGGACGGAGGAGGAGTTGGGTAAAATCACACTATTTGTGTAACTTTGACTCAATCTTACAAAAACAAAATAAGTAAGTAAAACATCTGTACTCCATAAAAGTCTGAAATAAAAAAATAAAATAGGCCGGGCGTGGTGGCTCATGTCTGTAATCCTAGCACTCTGGGAGGCCGAGGGGGGTGGATTGCTTGAGCTCATGAGTTCGAGAACAGCCTGAGCAAGAGCGAGACTCTGTCTCTACTAAAATTGAGAAAACTGAGGCAAGAGGATCGCTTGAGTCCAAGTGTTGGAGTTTGCTGTGACACCATGGCACTCTACCATGCCAGGGTGACAGCATGAGACTCTGTCTTAAATAAAAATAAATAAATAAAATATTCTATTTATTATTTCTCCTCATATGAGTTGCATCTACCTACTCAATTTAACCTCAAACTATATTAAAACAAAGAAGGAACAGATAAAGCATTATTATGTTTAATTGTCTCTCCTGATCAGCTAAGTCGATCACCAGCTGTGTGAAATGCTCAGAAGGTTTTCAGAGGAAGAATGAGAAGTTGAGTCTGGAGCTTCCATTAAACTTGTCTTGGGTGGTTCATTATTTTATCACTTTTCCAACTAAGTTGAGGGTTGCCAATGTCAACAACTAATTTACATATTAATATGAAAACCTACAATTTTGGGGGGCAGGGTAGTATGTCTTAGAATAGACTGAGGCAATCACCTTCATCATCTCCTACTATCCATAATTAAGAATAAATCGAATGGAAACCATAAAGTTCTAAAATTCCTTTAGGAGACATTAATCAGGTACACTTACTTGAAACAGAGAAACAGAACATTTTAGGAACAGAATTCATTGTTACAACTGTAAATTGCAACAATATTGCTTCTATATTCTGACTGAGATTCTCTGCTATCTTCCAAGGCAATCAGGGATAGTGAAAATCTTGTTATGCCCTCTAATATTCCTTCTCTGAAAGGCTAGAAAATGTCATTTATGTAGCACTCACACTGTCATTTAACCAGACCTGATTTCTATTCTTTAACTTCTCTGTGAATAGAGCTTAGCATTTCTGGCACAATGTATAATTCTTTAAGTGTGTATAGACCACATCTCATACTGTTACCACTCAGAGCTCTTCTCAAACTGTGCTAAAAAGTCTTATTCCATCATTGATGTTAAAGGCTAACAATTTTCAAACCCTCCTCCTTCCTTTTTCCACTTTTCTTCATATCTAGGCAAGCAATATGAAAAGTCAAGATCTGCTACCCTTGACTATGGCAGGGAAGTTCAAGCCATGTGAATCCTAGCCCATTGGGGCACTCACCAGGGGCTCACCCACCCCTACACCGATTATATATAGGAATGAGACTGACACCCTCCTCACATTTCACTTCTCATCAACCTAAGACTTTTTCTTGGGGGGGATCCTATTTATGTTTAGCATGTTAATAAAACCATGTGCATACTAAATTTACTTCATGCCATTTTTTTTTTCCTTTGAGTCTTGATGTCTCTAAATTTTTAGGCATGGGATGGGGTCACCAAGTATCCAGCAAGTAAAATAAACGAAAACACACATATCCTGAAAGAGAAAGCTAGAAGAATGTTCCCTCAAGGCCACACATAGTTTTCCTGCTTTCTCTCAGAAGATGTAGCATCCCTCCATGCCTGCAGTTTCAATCAACCATGGATAGAAAATACTTGGAATGAAAAAATAGAAGCTTGCATCTGTTCTGAACACATACGTGCTTTTTTTTTTTTAACAATTTATCCCTAAACAATATGATATAACAATTATTTACATAGGATTTATATTGTACCAAATGCACAAGTAATCTAGAAATGATTTAATGTATATAGGAAAGTGTATGTAGGTTATAAAAATATATGGAAATACTATGCCAATTTACATAAAGGACTTGAGCATTTGCAGGTATTGATAACTCTTGTGGGGGGAGGTCCTAGGCCCAGTCCACTATAGATACTTAAAGACAATGAAAGAGGAATCTACAAAAGAGTATTGTTTCCTCTTTTGTCACCAACTTAAAGAATTACACACTATATACCCTTGGTAGAAGACTCTTGAAAGGCTGATCCTCCCTGGGCTAGAACAGGTGCTAGAAAGAGAAAGATATAGGTTCAAGAAAATCTCGAAAGACAAATGTTGCCATTTTTAGAAGCAAGTTTAAAGTAGCGGATGAGTCTTCCTTCCTCTAGTGATAATATTTTCTTGAACTCTTGTCCAGCAATGTGAATCGTAGGAAAGTATTGAAGATTGAACCAAATGGTGAAATGGTACCATGAAATGAGTGCTATTTGTAACTTTAGTTATAATTTCTTGTGTTGTTTCCCTTTTTGTTTCTTCTTAAATTTATTTGTGTTACTTCCCAAAACAAAGTTCGTTATTTAGATAAATTTTCTGTGTACCCCACATATCATTCCAACGGCTTCTCAGTTTGAAGAGGTTAATGAAAACTCCAAAGCAGACTAATCTGTAGCATTCATAAATTAACCCCAACTCATCACAGACCGTAGTTACTAAAGACAAATATAGGTATTGTAACCAATATATGAAGTTATAAGTAATATTTACAAATAATACATTTGCTAAAATATATAGAGGTATAAAAAAACAAAAGGATTTCAGTAGCTTCAATAAAAAATAAATAAAACCCATGTAGTCGGTAATATTTATTTTCATCTCTTCCACATTCAAAAGAAAACAAAATAAATTGTTCCCTATTTTACTGTGATATATTTTACCAATGCTTTGTAAACAAAATGCTTCTCTAGCATTGCCAATATAATTAAAAATAGCAACATAGGTCTGCTAAAATATGCATTCCAAAGTAATCAGTTGGATGTAGTTAACAAAGAAAGATCAGCAATTCAATGTGAAGTTTTCCTTTAGTTAATATAAAAAATCTTGTCATTTAAATTACTCACAAGATACCTAAATTCATCTTATAGAACGAAACCCTAGAATTCTTACACTTGTTATCTGCATATGGTCACACACAAAAAATGTAATTTAAATGTTATTTTTAACCGTGTAAATTGTTTCTATCTATCTTTTTCATGACCAAGAGCCCACTGACTTTGTGGAAATATAAAGAAAAACAGCATTAAATCAGATATGATAAAATCACCTTTTTCTGTTTATCTCCACCATTGGCATTTATTGGCACTTGGAAGCTATTTATAACCTCATATTCTTACTGCTAACATCAATTATTATGCAAATAGTTGAATTTTTTACTGAAGGTTTATAAATAATGCATGAAAGCCTATAGACTTCAATAACCAGTGAGCATTATCTTTTGTGGTTTATAAAACAGAATACAGAATAAGGTATAGCTTGGATGAGTTTGAACAACAGATGTTTCTGTTTTATGGATTCTGGTCAAATTATTTGGAAAGGGTTTTATTTATACAATTGGCATCTGTGTTTTGGAAAGTCAAATTAAAAACTATTTTGTTATTTTCTCCTGAAGATTAGGACCTAGGTAACGCTATTAAATTGCCCTCAAATAGACCTGAAGAGATACAAGAGGTATCTGAAATAAGTTTAGATATTTTTTTCCACATGTGATATCCAACTGACCTTCACCAAAGTCTCATAGTTAAGATAAAGTAATGGAACTTATAAAGTTATTTCAACTTTAAATTTCTATAGTACAAATAAATGTTTTAGGTACTATCTTTACATTTACTGTTTTTAAGTCTCAGTAAGCTGTACAGAAAATGTTACTAGAAATGCATGTTTCCCATCACATTTTAACAAGCTAACCATGATCTTGAAATTTATTCATAGATTCAGGTCAAGTTCAATGCACGCAATTTATGGCAGACATTGTTATATAAGAGTAAATGTGAAGTATGTCTTTTAAGAATTTTCCTTTACAGACACCCACACTTTCTTCAAGTAATTGTGAAATAGTTTGTTTTCAAGAGCACTAAATTATATACTTCTTGTTTTCTAATGTCCATCATAATACAGAATACATATATGTCACATTTCCTTAAAAGCTCACAGTTCAGTTTTTGCCACCCTATTTTGAAACATTTTTTATAGGTAGCAGAGAAAGTCAGGTAGAAAACTCTCCTTTATTAAAAAAACCAACACATAAATGAGAGAAACATGTGGTGTGAGTTCATGTGTGATGCACACTTAGGGCACTTCCCCCCCTCAAGAGTGGCTGGGTCAGTCAGTTTGGACTATGGTTAAGGAGGCCCACAACCTGAGGCAGGTTCATTGCTCATATGTAGCTGCCTTTTCACTAAACTGGCTGGTTTGGCCTGTTAGAGACAAATGCACTCATCCCCTCCACTGGAGAGGAATGAGATTATAGTGAACCCCAGATTCACCTGCTGGACTGTAGATTCCTGTATGCTCTGCCACCACACCAGCTTCTATGGCATAATGAGGGCGCATTTTCCTCTCTGTGTAGGATTCCTCCAAGGGCCTGGGGACCAACACCTTGCCATTGGGATAGCACTTATGCTTGCCTTTGGGGAGCCAGATTGGGATTGTCCAAACCACTCCTGCCCCTCTTTGACATCTACACTTGTATCTGTCATGGCAGTGTCAGATCATAAGAAGGGCCCTGCATATGGCCTAATATACCTGAGTGCTTCATCTGATTGATTAGGGCCAGGCATAGGTTCTACAAACACAGCTTGCTCTCCCCTGTAAACACTACTGAGTTGCAAAGAGGTCAACTTACATAGCTTATTATCACTAACTAATTCATCTGTACAGGGCTTGGCCAACTTTTCCCATAAGCACTACTACTGGCCTGGATTGAGACGCTAATGAACATCCAATATAATTTATATTGTTAGAAGTGGACAGGGCTAAGGAAAGAGATAACATCCCAGAGATCTTCATCTTCCCTTCTTAGGAGTCAGAGAACATGTCCAGATCCCCCCAAAAGTACCTATAAGGAAAGACAGAGGTCCTTGCCCAACATTATTCTATAGTCACAAAACAATCTCTAATCTCAATAAAAGTAAAGAAAATAAGAACTGATAGATTCTCCAAATAAGAAGACATGAGGGCAAGAACTTTGGAAAAAATAATACCAAACTAGATAACAACCCTCCTCCAATGGATCACATCAGTTCTAATGCAATAGAAACTAAAATGAAAATACTGAAATGAGAGATAAAGAATTCTAAATATGAATGATAAGAAATACCAATGACATCCCAGACAAAATGGAAAACCAACTCAAGGAAATCAGAAAATTCATACTAACAAAAGCCAAAAAGATTTTCTGATACTAAAAAATAATCTGTGGAAATGAAAAACACAATGGAAAGTATTAACGATAAACAACATCAAACATAAGAAAGTGTTTTAGAGCTTGATGATAAGTCTTTCAAATTGATTCAGTCAGTTAAAAATAAAGAAGAAAATAATCAAAATAAATGAGCAAAGTCTTTGAGAAACACAGGATTATGTATATTATTTAAAACACTGAAACACAAGAAGCATAGCCACTCCAGATGGAGGAAAAAAAAGTCAAAAACCTGGGAATATCTTCTTAAGGGACTAACAGGGGAAGAGTTCCCTGGTCTTGCTAGAAGGTTAGACATCACCCTTGCTAGAGGGTTATGTAGAAGTCTCCTAATAAATTCCTGGAAGATTTATTGCCAAAAATGTAAAAGACATTACCAAGATGCATAGTCAGCAAACTGTCCAAAATCAATGCAATAGAGAAAATCCTATGAGCAGTGATATGAAAGCATCAAGTAACTTACAAGGGGAAACCACTCAGAATTTTCATCAGAATTCTCAGTAGAAACCTTACAAGCGAGAAAAGATTGGGTTCTTATCTTTTCTTAAACAGAATAATTGTCAGCCGAGAATTTTGTATTCCACAAAACTAAGTTACATAAATGAGGGACAAATAAAGTCTTTCTCAGACAAGCAAACACTAAGGGAATGGGTAATCACTAGATCTCCCCTACAAGAAATGCTCAAATGAGTTATAAACATTGAAACAAAAGGTGAAACAAAAGGCAGATACTCACCAGTATAAAAACACTAGAAACAAAAAACTCACATTTTTTAAATTTATAAAACAATAACACAAAGGAGAATGAAAATCAAGTAGGTAACAACATTTTGACTTGAATGGTATCTCACATATTAATGTTAAAATTGAATGTAAATGTTCTAAATACTCTATTTGAAAAATAAAGACTGAAAAAGTGTAATAAACCACATATATGCTGCCTTCAAAAGACCCACTTAACTCTTAAAGATTCCCTCAGACTCAGACTAAAAAAGTTATAAAAAATACTTATTGTGAAAGGAAACCAGAAGAGAATAGGCATAACTACTCTTATGTCAGATAAAACAGATGTTAAATCAGCCATAGTTAAAAAGACAATGATGGATATTAAATAACAATGAAGGGATCAATTCGACAAGAATATATAATAATTCAAAATATAAATGTACCTAACACCAGAGCTCCCAGATTCATAAACCAATGTTACTAGAGTTAAGAAAATAAATGCACAGCACTCCACTGATTATGCAGATCATCAAGATAAAAAATGATCAAAGAGACATTAGATTTAAACTTGACTCTAAAACAAATCAACCTAGTGGACATATGCAGATCATTCTAACTACAAGCTTCAAAATATACATTTTTTTTCATCAGCACAGGGAACATTTTCCATGATAGACCATATGTTAGGTGACAAAATAAGTCCCAACAAATTAAAAAAAATTGAAGTCATATCAAGTATCTTGACACACCACAGTGGAATAAAACTAGAAATTAATTACAAAAGGAACTCCAAAAATATACGAATGCATGGAAATTAAACAACCTGCTACTGAACAATCATTAGGTCAATGATGCAACCAAGATGGAAATGAAAAGTTTATTCAAAGTGATTGATAATCATGACACAGTTATCAAAAATTCTTGGGATACAACAAACATAGTGCTCAGAGGGAAATTTATAGGACTAAAGACATCAAAATGAAAGAAGAATCAATTTGTGATTCTAATGCCACAGTAAAGAAACTAGAAAAACAAGAGTGAACCAATCCCAAAGCCAGTGGACGACAAGAAATAACAAAGACCAGAGTAGATCTAAATGAAATAAAACCTGAGAAAATAATAAAAAGTATCAATGAAATGAAAAGTTAGTTCTTTTCTTTGAAAAAAATGAACAAAATTGATAGAGCACTTAATTAGGTAGGAAGAGAGAAAATTCAAACAAGCCCTTTCAGGAATAAAAAAAAAGAGAGAGAGAGAGAGAAACATTAATACTGATACCACAGAAATACAAAAGACCCTCTGAGTCTACCATGAGCACCTCTAGGTGCATAGATACAGAAATCTAGAAAAAAATGGATAAATGTCTGAGAAACATACAACCACTCAAGCCTTAATAAAGAGGATATACGAATACTGAACAGATCAATATTGAACAGTGGAATTGAATCAGTAATAAAAAAATCTCCCAAGAATAAAAAATCCCAGGACCAACAGATTAACAGCTGAATTCTGCCAGATGTGTAAGAAACAACTGGTCTGGTATGAATCCTACTAAAACTAAATCCTATTGCTTCAAAACATTGAGGAGTGAATTTTTCTAACTCATCCTATCAAGCCAGCATCGCCCTACACCAGGAAAGCTCACAACCTAAAAAAAGGAAACTACTAAAGAACAATATCACTGATTAACATAGATGTAAAAATTCTCAACTAAAAAACTATCAAATCAAAACAGCACATCAAAAAAATACTAATAATTGACCAGACACAAATTGGTTTCCTTAGAGAAAAGCGAGGATGGTTCAACATATGCAAATCAATAAATGTGATTCACCGAGTAAGAAAAATTAAATGTAAAAATGATATAATTATCTCAAAAGATGCAGAAAAAGTGTTCAATAAAATCCAGTTTCTCTTCATGATCAAAAATTAGGAAGAGAGAGAATATACCTTAAAATAATAAAAGCCATATATGAAAAACCCATAGCCAGTCCATTCTGAATGAGAAAATGTTTGAAGCATTTTCCCTAATGACTGGAGCAAGACAAGGATGCCAACTTTCACTACTTCCATTTACCACAGCAGTGGAAGTCCTAGCCAGAGCAATTAGACAAGAAAAGAAGTAATGGGAATCTAAACTGGAAAAGAGAAAGTAAAACTACCTGTTTCCTAATGATAGGATTTTTAGATCTAAAAAAAAACCATAAAGACTCTTCCAAAGACTACTAGATTTCAAAAATGAATTTGTTAAAGTCTCTGTTTACATAATTAGTGTGCAAAAATTAGTAGCTTGGCAACAAAGCTGATAATCAAAGCCAGACCTCAATCCCATTTACAGTAGCCATGAAAAAAAAAAAAAAAATAGAAATATACTTAAGTAAGTGAAGGATCTCTACAAGACAACTACAAAATACTGAAAAGAAACAAAAAAGTTTCCCATTCTCAAGGGGTATAGACACAGATGTGGTAAAAAGGGAATACTTACACACTGTTGGTGACAATATAAATTAGTACGATCTCTATTTAAAACAGTAGGGAGATTTATCAAGGAACAAATAGTACCGCTACTGCTTGATCCAGCAATCCCACTACTAGGTATTTCCACCAGGAGGAAAAATAAAAAAGG
Source organism: Arctocebus calabarensis (assembly GCA_963573935.1). Lineage (NCBI taxonomy): Eukaryota > Metazoa > Chordata > Mammalia > Primates > Lorisidae > Arctocebus > Arctocebus calabarensis. Next base: position 1,519 of record CAUYON010089174.1, on the reverse strand, counting down.
ATTATATTAAAGCAACACCTGCACTTGTATGTTTATCACAGCATAATTCGCAATTACAAAGATATGAACTCAACGTACTTGCCATCAACTACTGAACAGATAAAGAAAATGGAATCTATATATACCATGAAATACTACTCCAACTTAAAAATGAATAAAACAATGTCTCTTAAAGTAATGTGGATGGAACTGGAGTCTGTTATCCTAAGTGAAATAACTCAGAACAGAAAACTAAATATCACATTTGTAAGTGGGAGATAAGCTATGGGAATTCATGGTCATATAGGGTGAAATAATAGAATTTAGAGACTCCGAAGGGTGGTTAGGAGGAAGGTAAGGTGATGTAAAAAAAAAAAAAAAAAACTACTGAGTACAATATACACTATTTGGATGACGAGTCCACTAAAATCCAAGATATCACCATGATACAATTCATCCATGTAAAACAAAAATATTTGTACCCCTTAAATCTATTTACATTTTAAAAATTATATAAATAAAAATCTAAAAGTTAAGAAGGGGTTGGCTAGGATATGTTATTTACTTTTGTCTCTCAGCCACAGAAAATACTTACTTTCAGATACATCCCTACAAAATACTCTTCTCAATATTGCAAATGAATCAATGAATTTATGAGATTATGTGCAGAAATTCACATTTTCTTTTTTGTTGTTGTTAGATTCAGTAAATTCTACCAATAAATTCCATTCGGTGAATTCAGAGTTTCTTTGTGCCAATTGTTAGATTTTTTGTTTTATTTTACCTTAATAAATGATTGATCAGCTATATTTTGAAGAATTAATATATATACTTAAGATTATATGATAATGAAAATCCTAGGAATAAAGCTATTTGGCCAAATTTCCCTTACTTCTTTTCCTTCATTTCTTACATTCCATTCAGGGTTGATTCACAAGAATCCTTTAAACTTTTATACTATTTTAAAGCCCACAAAGAGTTCCTGTTCACAAAAGCACTGAAGATGCTGGGTGTGGTGGCTTACACCTGTAATCCCAGGACTCTGGAAGGCCAAGGCTGGTAGATTGCTTGAGCTCATGAGTTTGAGAACAGCCTAGCAAAATCAAGACTCCCGTTTCTAAAAAAGAAATAATCAGGTGCTTTGGCAGGGACTTGGGAGGCTGAATCAAGAGAATAGCTTGAGCCTGAGAGTTTGTGATTACTGTGAGCTATGATACTGCAGAACTCTACTGGGGGTGAGGAAAGTGAAACTCTGTCTCAAAAAAAAAAAAAGAATTGCCTGGGGAGTCCTGCTCATAAAAAATTCACCCAGGCCAATTCCCTGGAGAGTTTTCCCTGCACTTTCTTCTAATATTTTTATAGTTTCATGTCTTAAGTTTAAATCTTTGATCCAGTGAGAGTGATCCCATCTCAGGGTGGGAAAAGGACTTGAAGAGAAACTTCTCTAAAGACGACAGGCGCACGGCCTACAGACACATGAAGAAATGCTCATCATCCTTAATGATCAGAGAAATGCAAATCAAAACTACTTTGAGATATC
>CAUYON010089173.1:0-14596 GCA_963573935.1 Arctocebus calabarensis | reverse complement strand
AGGCACATACATCTGAGCTGGCGGGTTCGAATCTAGCCTGGGCCTGCCAAACAACAATGACAGCTGCAACCCAAAAAATAGCCAGGTGTTGTGGTGGGTGCCTGGAGTCCCAGCTACTTGGGAGGCAGAAGTAGGAGAATCGCTGGAGCTCAGAAGTTGGAGGTTGCTGTGAGCTGTGATGTCACAGCACTCTACCCAGGGCAACAGCTTGAGGCTCAGTGAAAGGTTCCTTGGACAAGTGGTGAATCCAGGGCTGGGGCAGGAAATATAGAAGATGAGTTTAAAACATAATATATCAAAAACTAAGTATCCAAAAATGGGATACTATGGGTCTATGGTAGAGACAATAAATAACTTAATCCTGACAAAAGAGACAGGACAATTCAAGATTTTTGTGTTTAGAGGAACATCAACCTAGTAGAAAAGTATGAGTTCTCGTATCACTTTAGGGGGAGCAAATAGGGTTCCTCACAAGAGATTTATGGATATATTAGGATTTTCTTATGCTGTGGTCTTATAGGCATGAGAAAAGTTGAGGTCTAAATGCTTATAATCTTGGTAATAAAAGGATTGGAAAGGGAAAAATTTGAGTTATTATGTTGATGTCAATAAAATGTTGGAAACAACCTAAATACTCAAGGGTAGGAGAGTAGTTGAATAAACTATGGTATAGGCACACAATGAAGTATTATACTGCTATAAAAAAGGAGGAGGAAAATCTTTGTGAACTGATGTGGAGTTCCAGATATATTGTTACGCTATTGTTCACATAAAAAGAAGATATAAGAAAATATTCAGGGCGGCTCCTGTGGCTCAGCGAGTAGGGCGCCGACCCCATATACCGAAGGTGGCGGGTTCAAGCCCGGCCTCGGCCGAACTGCAAAACAAAAAAATAGCCGGGCACTGTGGCAGGCGCCTGTAGTCCCAGCTACTCGGGAGGCTGAGGCAAGAGAATCGCTTAAGCCCAAGAGCTGGAGGTTGCTGTGAGCAGTGTGACGCCATGGCACTCTACCCAGGGCGATAAAGTGAGAATCTGTCTCTACAAAAAAAAAAATTTATATATATATATATATATAAAATAGAGATAGATAGTATATATATATATATATACATATATATATATAATAGAGAGAAAGTATATATATATATATATAGTATCAGAGACTACAAGCACCTGCCTCAACGCCCAGCTACTTTTTTGTTGCAGTTGTCATTGTTCGAAACCTGCCAACCTTGGTGTACGTAGCCGGCGTCATAACCACAGTATTATGAGCACCAAGTCCCTATCCTTAAATAATCAGAGACACACACACACATATTTATTCATCCATAAGGTATTTAAATAATCACAGAAAGAATTGTAGTTCACCAGAAGTAGAAGTGACTTTGACAATGCCCCTCAGATCACTCATTCCTCTTTGGCTTCTGACTAACTTGTGGTGTGGGGAGGTATGCAATGATTAACTTCTTATATGAATGATGTCTCCCCTCCCAGATCTATGAGATGATGCTGGTGAGACATGGCTATATGATCGTTGGAGACCCTATGGGCGGCAAGACTTGTGCTTATAAAGTGTTGGCTGCAGCTCTGGGTGATTTACATGCAGGTAAAGTTACCATCCCTGGCTTCCAGGGAGGACAGGACTCCCCACTCAGTTTGCTGGCTCCCTGGAGCTAATGCCAGGCTGTGACTCTTGCCAGCCCTAGATTGTGACGTCAGAGCTAGAAATAGAACGTGGCACACAGATGTCTGCAAGCAGGGTGGGGGAAGCAGGAATTCTAACGAGGGATTTCTTATGCATGTCGTTAAGGCTGGAGGAATTTTCTCAAGTGCTGAACAGTGGCTTCTTCAAAGGTTTCCCAAGGAGAGAGAAACTCCTGTCATTGTCCTAAACAAAATTAACCTACAAGCAAATCACTGCGTAGTTTTGTTCCTTTTTCTCATTCCATTGATTCTTCCCTTCTCTTTCCTTCCCTTTCCCTGTTTTTGATTTTATTTTTTTTCTTCCCTCCCTCCTTTCCTTCTTTTCTTTCTTTCTTACCTTTTTTTTTTTTGAGACAGAGCCGCAAGCTTTCACCCTGGATAGAGTGCTGTGGCATCACAGCTCACAGCAACCTCCAGCTCCTGGGCTCAAGCAAGTCTCCTGCCTCTGCCTCCCAAGTAGCTGGGACTACAGGCGTCCGCCACAACACCTGGCCATTTTTTGGTTGCAGCCGTCATTGTTGTTTGGTGGGCCCGGGCTGGATTCGAACCCACCAGCTCAGGTGTATGTGGCTGACGCCTTAGCCCATTGAGCCACAGGTGCCGAGCCTTTCCGACCTTTTAAAATAGAGGGTAAGAGCTCCTACTTTTGAACCACACTCAGACTTGAGCAAATGATCAAACCTCTCTTATCCTTCGTTTTTGCAGCTGTAAAATGGGATGGGATGACAGAAAAGATGAAATGAGATTATGCAGGCAGATAACCTAGCATGGTGCCTACTCAACAAATGGAAACTATGTGTATTGGCAGAAAAAGAGTTTGGGGTTTTTTGTTTGTTTCTTTCTTTGTGATTTATAAATCACAAACCTGTGCTTTTGAAAAGCAGCCTTTGTTGTTCATATGTGGCTTCAAGTATTTCATTTAAAATTTTGTTGTATTAACATTTAATGATTGGTGGCTCAGCACAGCACAGTGGTTACAGCGCCAGCCACATACACTGAGGGTGGCAGGTTTGAGCCCAGCCCGAGCCTGCTAACCAACAATGACAACTGCAATAAGAAAATAGCCAGGTGTTGTGGCAGGCACCTGTAGTCCCAGCTACTTGGGAGGCTGAGGCAAGAGAATTGCTTAAGCCCAAGAGGTGGAGTCTGCTGTGAGCTGTGACACCACAGCACTTCACCAAAGGTAACATAGTGAGACTCTGTCTCAAAAAATAAATAAATAAATAAAATTTAATGATTGAGTTGCTGTTGGTTTTTTTTTAAGTTTTGTTTTAGGGACTATTCTCTGCCTTAGTAACTAATTTGGGTATTTCAAATTTAAGCAATATTTTTGGCATTATTAGTTTTATGTTTTTAATATTGTTCATATTACTAATTTCAGTTAGGAAACTGAATGAAGAGAAAAGAAGCTATCCCATCATTTTTGTCTTTGGGCTCTGCAGAAGTGTCTTTAGTTCATGGTTCACACCAACTTTTCTTTTCTTTGAAGGATCATATAAAAGTGTAATTATTTTCTGTTATTAAATGTGTATGCTGTGTCATCCATTAGCCTGTCTGTCCCAGCTGAGTTTCAGTACTTCAACAGTGTGCATTTCTCAGGAACAACTGACACTTAACAGAGCAGTTGAGAAAGAGGCTTCAGAGCTAAATAGCCCTTCAGATAAAGAAAAAGTAACCTTCATTTTCCAGAACCTCTTTACTTGTCAGCTGTTTCCTCATCTCAAGTCAAAGCCAAGGTTCTTAGGGTGGCTTTGAGAGCAGGTACATAAAGAACACTGATGATATGGCATCACTCCCCTTTCTGCTTGAGTTCTTTGAGGCCCAGTTTTCTTTAGTCCTGGATGTGACCGGTATGTTTGCCCTGTTTGAAATGAGGCTCAGAAGAAAATATGGTGAGAAACTAATGACTATAACAACCCAACAACTTAAAGCATTGCCTGTCCAGATATCCCAATCTTTACTAGGACTCAGAACACATTTTATAAGGACTTTTCTTGTATAGAATATTGATAAAGATTGGTTGATCTTGGAGATGGCATTATCTCTTGTTTAACATTCTGTTCTCACCAAAGTCTTTGTGACTGACATTGACCTTCTTGCCCATAGCCAACCAGATGGAGGAGTTTGCTGTGGAGTACAAAATCATCAACCCCAAGGCTATCACAATGGGGCAACTCTATGGGTACTTTGACCCAGTGAGCCATGAGTGGACGGACGGTGTCCTTGCCAATGCTTTCCGGGAACAAGCATCTTCAGTATCTGATGACCGCAAATGGATTATATTTGATGGGCCAGTGGATGCTGTTTGGATTGAAAACATGAACACTGTTCTGGATGACAATAAAAAGGTAGTCTGCTATCAGTTTTACATGGATGAGATATAAACTCTTTTACTGAAGTAAATGATTGACCAAAACTATACATAAAGAGGCTCAGTGCCTATAGCACAGCGGTTATGGCACCAGCCACACGTACACCAAGGGTGGCGGATTAAAACCCAGCCTAACCCAGCTAAACGACAATGACATGTGCAACAAAAAATAGCTGGACATTGTGGCGGGCACCTGTAGTCCCAGCTACTTGAGAGGCTGAGGCAAGAGAATCGCTTAAAAGCCCAAGAGTAGGAGGTTGCTGTGAGCTGTGACACCACCACACTCTACCAAGGGTGACATAGTGAAACTCTGTCTCAAAAAGAAAAAAAAAAAACTATATAAAGACAGTCTTGTCACAGTGGCTAACCCTTGTAATCCTAGCACTTTGGGAAGCCAAGGTGGGAGGATTGTTTAACCCAAGAGTTTAAGACTAGCCTGATCAACATAGTGAGACTTTGTCTACAAGAAATTTAAAAATTAGCTGGGCCTGGTGGCGCGTGCCTATGGGCTGAGGCAGGAGGATTGCTTGAGCCCAGGAGATCAAGTTTATGGTGAGCTATGATTGCACCATTACACTGTAGCCTGGGTGGCATCTAAAACAACAACAACAAAAATGCTATAAAAAGACATACATTTATTGCACTAAGAATAAATGCCCCACAAGAGAATAGCAGTGAATTTATGCTTCCATTTGTACTTGTAGTCAATTAGCTCAGGATGTGTCTAGAGACAATGTTGTATAGCATTGGTGCTGGCAGCAGGCTGGACTTCCAGCTCTATCATTAAGCTGTGTTATATTGGGCAGATTCAATGACTTCTTTGAACCTCAGTATCCTCATTTATAGGAAAGTAATAAGAAAATGGGGTTGTTGGCTCGGCACCCACGGCACAGTGGTTATTGAGTCAGCCACATAACACGGAGGGTGGTGGGTTTAGAACCCGGCCTGGGCCAGCTAAACAACAATGACAACTTCAAACAAAAAATAGCCAGGCGTTGTGGTGAGTGCCTGTAGTCCCAGCTAATTGGAAGGCTGAGGCAAGAGAACTGCTTAAGCCCAAGAGTTTGAAGTCACTGTGAGCTGTGATGCCACATCACTCTACCAAGGACGACATAGTGAGACTCTGTCTCAAAAAAAAAGAAAGAAAATGGAGTTGTTGATAATTAAATGAGATTGCATATACGGAATGTCTGATATGTAGTATGTGGGATGCATTTTGGTGTCTGTTGCTGTATTAAAAACTACCCTAATACTTGATGGCTTAAAACAAACATTTATTTTTCTCATGATTTTGTGGCCTAAGAATTTTGAAAGGTCTCAGCTGGACAATTGATCTGATTCTTTTTTTTTCAGACAGCGTCTCACTCTGTCACCTGGAGCCTGGAGTGTGGTGGCATCACCGTAGCTCACTGCAACCTCAAACTCCCCCTGGGCTCAGGTGATCTTCCCATCTCAGCCTCCAGAGTACTAGGGTTACAGGCAGGAACCATACCCAGCCTGATCTATAATTCTTACGATGTCATCTGGGCCAGCTAGAGCTGGAAGAACCATAGCCAAGATGTCTTTTTCACTCAATATCTGAGGCTCATTCGCTTTTGGTCTCTCTCTTTTTCTTTCTCTCTCTCTCTAAATAGCATCTCATCTTTCAGGCCACTACACACTTTCAGCCACTACATTTGGCTTCTCAATGATGGTCTCTGGATAGTAGCACTTCTTATGTGGTGACTGACTTCCAAGAGTCAGGAAATGGATGTTTCTAAGAAATTAAAGGCTATTCTTAGAACTGACACAGCATCACTTTGTCTGTTTTCTGTTGGTCAAACAAGTCACAGGTCCTACCCAAGAAGTAGAAAAACAGACTCTAGGCTCGGCCCCTGTGGCTCAGCGGGCTCAGGCGCCAGCCACATACACCTGAGCTGGCGGGTTCGAATCCAGCCCAGGCCCGCCAAACAACAATGTCGGCTACAACACAAAAATGGCTGGGCGTTGTGGTGGGCGCCTGTAGTCCCAGCTACTTGGGAGGCAGAGGCAAGAGACTCTCTTGAGCCCAGGAATTGGAGGTTGCTGTGAGCTGTGATGCTACGACACTCTATGCAGGGTGACAGCTTGAGGCTCTGTCTCAAAAAAAAAAAAAAAGAAAGAAAGAAAGAAAAACAGACTCTATCACTTGATAAAGTAGGGCAAGGTCACAATGCAAAAGTGCATACGGGATGGGAGGCATCTTTGCAGTAGTCTTTGGGAAATAGTATATTCTGCCCCAGTAAATATAGTAGCTAAAAAGCTTGGGGCCAGACAACCTGGGTTCAAATCCTGGCCTTGCCACTTACCAGCTGTATAACCTCAGACAAGCAATTCAGTCTCTCCGTACCTCAATTTCATCATCTGTAAAATGGAGATATTAGTGTCTACCTCATAGTGTTTTTAGGAAGATTAATTAGTATCTGCCAATTGCTTCTTATAGTGCCTGGCAAATAGCAAGTGCTCTATGACTATTAAAAGAAAAGAAAAGAAAATTTATCACCATTTCAAGGAAGAGTTCTTACACTAAATATACATCATTATCTAATCAAAATATATTTTCTAATTGTGTTTAAATGTCACAAGAATAAGAGTGAGTCATGCTCAACAATGAAAGGTCTAATTATCCAAATTATAGACATACACTAATTATAGCATGAGTATAATTTTGGTTATATAACATATAAAAATAGAAATAAGTTTTGTTACATGGTATAGGCTATCTTATATAAATTAATTTTACAAATGTATCAGCTGGTCTTGAGATTATAAATAGAAAGAGAGTCATAATCAGTGAATTTCCTAATGGTTCCTCCTGGCTCTGGGTGTAAATCAAACTACAGTCAGAAGTGTGAGTTCTATTTTACTTTTCTCGATCTTCAGAAATGACATGGCTGGTGGTGTCAGCCCCATAACAGTTGTGACTTTTCTGGGACGCATGCAGTGACCTGTTTCAAGATATGTTTTATGTGAGCAGATTAATGTTCAGGGAAGTTTTAACCACAAATTAGGATAAACAGAAAGGATCTTGGTGTTTCCTCCTCTTTTCTCAGAGATCCACGCCTTAGGCCTATTTTTTATGATTTAAACACCTCACTAGAATCTATGTTGTCAAAGGGGAAACCACACCACTGACTTAGTGTATATTCTAAGCCTTTCCCATGTAATTGCACTGCTTTCTTCAGGGTCATGCTTGCTAAACACTAGGACACCTGATGGTTTTTCATTCCATTCCAAAAAGGATTTATGGAAAGGTTCTTGTCACTCCAGCTTGTACTAGTCCATGTGTTTGTTCAAAAAGGAGTCTTCTGTGAGTGACCTGAGCAAGTAAAACAGGATATAGATAAGTAGTTAAGTTTCATGTTAAATACTTAGAAGGGGACCATGCAACTTGGCCTGGTCTGATAACTTCTCAATTCTTCATCAAAGGTTGTTTCCAAGGTCAGTGATTTCCTGACATCCCTGTTTAAAAATTGCAATTCAACCAACCATGACTGAGAGTTTCCCATTCCCTCTTCTTCTCTATTTTTCTCCAGAATATTTTCCACCACATTAAATACTATGTATTTTACTTATTTTCTATCTCCTCCAAGCAGAATGTAAATCCAAGAGGATAGGAACTTTGGTCTGTTTTATTTTATGCACCAAGAACAGTACTTGGCACATAGTGGATGCTCAAGAAATACTTGTGGAATGAATTCAAACCAGCTTTGTCTCTGTTAAGACCTTCCTTGCCCTTGCAGATGGGATTTAACCTCTTTGTCCATCCCCCTCTGCTTTGCATGTTCAGCTGTGTTTAATGAGTGGAGAGATTATCCAGATGAGCCCGAAGATGAGCCTGATCTTTGAGCCAGCCGACCTTGAACAGGCCTCGCCAGCCACTGTGAGCAGGTGAGGCAGCCCTAAGCAGGAGGAAAAGCTCTAAAAATACATAAGTGAGATTCATCCCTAGAAGATCCCCTGTTAACACACTTAGATTTGTCATAAAACTAGCTCTCAATTCACACTGCTAGGGGGAGTGTAAAATCCAGCATGCTCTTCAGGAAAGAGTTTGACTTTGTTTCCTAAAATTGAGCTTTATATGCCCAAGACCTAGCAATTCCACTCCTATGTACATACCCAGGAAAAAACTTTTGCCCATGTACGATAGGAGATCTGTATAAAAATATTCATAGTAGTACAATTCACAGCAACAAACACCAGGAGTAAACTAACAAAATATGATACAGTCAGAAATTGTGATATTTATATATAGCATTCAAAATAAATTAACTACGCGGACATGCAACCATATGGATAAGACTTAGTAACTATCCTAAAGATGAACTCAGCAATATGATGTATAAAAGTAAACTCATAATATTACCTACAGTATGGTACCTGTTTTCAATGTTAAAAGCAACTAACATAAAAATATATACATGTTATGCGCAGTGCCTATGGCTCAAAGGAATAGGGCTCCAGCCCCATATGCCAGAGGTAGCGGGGTCAAGCCCAGCCCCAGCCAAAAAGCACAAAAAAATAAATAAATAAATAAAAATAAAACATATATATATGTTAGAAATATGTAGAAATGCTATAAAACTATATAAAGGAAAGAGATCATAGAGAAGGTGAACACAAGATTTAAGATGCTGTGTTATCTCAAGTGGGAAAACCCTGGGGAAGAGGATGACAAGGACCATGTGGTTAAATGAAGGTTGTTGCCAAGATCCATTAAAGCCTACCATGGTGCCTGACACGCAGTAGGTGCTCAATGAATGCTAGTTGGTCTTCAGAACAAGCAAGACCCCACTAGACAGGTTCTCTGTCTGTGCTTCCCAGGTGTGGGATGATCTACATGGAACCTCATCAGCTAGGCTGGAAGCCACTGAAGGATTCGTACATGGACACCCTGCCCTCCTGCCTCACTGAGGAGCACAAGGAATTGGTGAGACCTCTGACCCCCTTTGCTCCCCTCCCTCATCTCCTTACTCCTCATCTCAAGGGCCTTCTAGACAAATCTTCACCGTCAACATTTAGGAGGCAGAAAGAGGGAGGGGATTCCCTGGCTGTCTCTAGTTATCATTATTTCCAACTTTCCTCTTCTCATGGTAGGGAAGAAGTGATTACGTTAATTTCTCTTTCCTCTTCCTCTTTCTCCATCACGCCTCTGCTCCCTGGCAAAGGATCCCAGTACTGAGGAGCATTCTGTACAGTGGCTGGAATGTCCCCCTTGTCCTCATTGCCCCATTAGCCCATATGTCTCTAGAAGTTTCTCTAGAGATGGATCAGTTTCAGAAGAGCTGTGTTCCTTTTAAAGTTGCCATTTCCCATCCCTATAACCTGGACTCCACGCCTCCCAGCTCACAGGAACTAGAATCAGCTAGAAATGTTTTTGTTGCAGCTACTCTGAGTGACTGTTTCTTCCTTTCTACTTAAAAGAAGTAGAAAAGTTCAGGCTGGGTGTGTACCTGACCACCCTGTCAGGCCAGGGAAGCTAGAAGGGAGAAGCTGTGTTACTGATTCCTGTTGCTTTTGCTGAATTAGTAGATGCCCTTAGGAAAGTCCTCTCCAAGTAATTCAAGAAGTGTCTGAGTTGGGTTCTATTCCTGCTATGGAAACACTCCTTGGGATTATGTGGGACAGTTCCATGTCTGTGACCTCTTATATCCATACATAACATATAAACACATGCATTTATACATATGCACATGCACGTTCAAGGACCAATCTACATACACATACCAAAGCTGCCAAGTTCCCCAGCGTGTGAAGTCCTTTAAGGAATCCCCAATGTCCTAGACACAAAGTCTTATTCCTTGTCAGGGCCTGTGAGACTATGTGATCTGGCCCTGCCTGCCTCTATAATCTCATCATCTGTTCAATTCCTGAGCCTCCAGCTGTCCTGTCTTAGTTCCAGGACAACCCCAGTTTTTAACACCTCAACCTTTTGCTCTTTTTTATTCCTCTTCCTGGAAATCTTGCCCTTATCTCATGGATGGCTCACCCTTCTCATCCACGTCTCATCATAAAGACCTGGAAGCCTTCCCTAGGTACCCTATAGAAACCTTTCCTGCTATTCTTCATCGTAATGCCTTTCTGTTTCCCACTAGTACTTTCTGTGACCTGTAAGAATTTTATTTATTTCCTTGCTTGTTCAGTTATTGACTGTTTGTTTTCTCCACACCTCAGACTGTAAGCTCCCTGAAGGCAGGAGCTTGTCCATTATTTATCCCCACCACTACTACAATGCAATTGGTAGATGCTCAATAAATATTTGTCGACTGAATGAATAAACCACATATTCATGTATACATATATACTCAAATATACATAAAATGCATCTATATATATATAAACACACATTATCCACTTATCTATGCCTTAAGTATATATTTATTTAGGGATGGTCTGCCTCCTTCCAAAAGAAACATTGGTAGAGAGAAAGTCACAAAATATAACAAAAGTGAAAAAACATTACGAGAAAAGAGAGTCAAATAATTCTTTAAAAAAGAATAAATAGAGTGGAGAGCAGAGGTGAGAGAGAAAAATCATGACACCCCCAAATAGATACATATATACATACATACATGTAGTGGATTACTAAAAATGAGCCCCATTCTTAGCTCTATACTTCCTATGGCCACTTTATCCAGGAGTCTGGTCTTACCAGTCCCTGTAAATTAATTGTTTAGAATTCCTGAGTACCTTGCATATTTTTTCTTCCATTCTTGAGATACTTTACTAAGAATTCCTAATATTTTTATAAAAACAAAGTCAGATATAGTAATTGGGTTATGCATTCTATAGCCAACCCAGAGTATTGCTGAGACTCTCTGAATACCCAGCTCTGAGCAGTGGTATATGCAGGGGAAACTGAGTCAGCATGGCTTATGGACAGCACAATCTTAGAACCATTAAGGAGGAATCTGAGACAAGGGTTTCCCCCAAATGTACCTGCACTCACAAGTAGTTATCAGTCTTACCAGCATCTCCAGCTTCAAAGGTAGACCAAGGTCTTGGTCTTCAACTAACTTTCCAATACCGTTTCCAGATCTGATACAGCTTTCTACTCTCAGGTCAATGACATGTTCATGTGGCTTGTGCAGCCCTGCCTGGACTTTTGTCGCCTTCAGTGTAAATTTGTTGTCCAAACATCTCCCATCCATCTTTCCTTCTCGATGATGAGACTGTACTCCTCTCTGCTTGGTAAGTGCTACCCATGATTCTTCAGACATGTGGAGTTGAGAGTGCCTTGGCTATTTCCTCTGCTCAGCCTCATTTTTGCCCCCCTTGAGTTATATTGGGACTGGAGGGTAGCGCCTGTGGCTCAAAGAAGTAGGGCACCGTCCCCATATGCTGGAGGTGGTGGGTTCAAACCCAGCCCTGACCAAAATCTGCAAAAAAAAAGGGGGGGGGACTGGATATTTGGTCTATAGACAGTAAAGTTCGCTGGGCAAAGTCCATGTATTTAGTCTTGTTTTAGGGGGGTATTCTTAAGCAAATTGCCCCGTCCTTCTTTAATCTAAGTTTCCTCATCCACATAATGGGAGTAACAATTCCCATCCTTTTTACCTCACAGGGATATCCTAGAAAGTGATTAATTTAAATGCCATATAAGCATGTATCTCAGGAAAAATTTTTCTGGAGACATAACATAGGAAGTTTGCACATATCAAGAAAACTTACTTTGCAAAAATATGAATCCAAAAACACTATAAGAAAACAAATCAGAGTAGTGTCCACATTAGGGAACTTTTTCAGGACATTTAAACCTATGATTTATGTACTTCCTGAGGTAAAAACAAATATTTCGATAACTATCTACATAGATCAAATTTCAATGAATTCTCCCCAAAATGACAATGATGTGTCCAATTGCAGTACTTTTTTTTTGTAGAGACAGAGTCTCACTTTATCGCCCTCAGTAGAGTGCCGTGGCATCACACAGCTCACAGCAACCTCCAACTCCTGGGTTTAGGCGATTCTCTTTCCTCAGCCTCCTGAGTAGCTGGGACTACAGGCACCTGCCACAATGCCCCGCTATTTTTCTGTTTTGCAGGTTGGCAGAGGGTGGGTTTGAACCCACCACCTTCGGCATATGGGACCAGCGCCCTACTCGATGAGCCACAGGCGCTGCCCCAATTGCAGTACTTTTACAGATACTATTTCTTTTTCATGATGGTGCTTTTGAAACTCAAGATAAATCTATATAACTTCTAGTGTTTTAGCATACAGTAGAATCTCCATGGTTGACTGCCTCCTTAAATTGACCTAATTTCCATAGACCAGACATACACCACATCATGTACAGTAGGCCTAGTTCCTTAGGTTGACTACCTCCATATTTTGACCAGTTTGTTATGGTTTCTTAAGTGATCAACTTACAGAGGTTCTACTTTTTTATAAAGAAACCCTAAAATTCAACAACAAAAATGCCAAAAATATAATTCAAAATTAGGTAAAGTAGCCAGGCACAGTGGCGCATGCCTGTAGTCCTAGCACTTTGGGAGGATTAGACAGGAGAATTGTATAAGACCAGGAGTTCAAGACCAGCCTGAGCAAAAGCGAGACTGTCTTTACCAAAAAAAATAGAAAAATTAGCCTGGCAGATGGCATGTGCATGTTTTTCTAGTTACTCAGGAGGCTGAGACAGGAGGATTGGTTGAGCACAGGAGTTGGAGGTTATATTGAGCTATGATGATGTCACTGCACATCATCAGAGTAAGACCCCGTCTCAAAAACAAAAAAAAGAAAAAAAAATGGGTAAAGGATTTGTATAGACATTTCCCCAAGGAAAATATACAAATTAATATAATATGTGAAAAGATGTTTAACATCACTAATTCTTAAGGAAATATAAATCAAAGCCACAATGAGATACTATAGCTCACTTATTAGGACAGTTAGAATTTTAAAAAAATACAGAAAATAAGCGTTGATGAAGATGTGGAGAGGTTGGACCCCTTGTGCACTGTTGGTGGGAATGTAAAATGTCATAGCCATTGTGAAAAAACAGTTTGGGGGTTCCCTTAAAAAGTAAACATACACTTATATGATCCAGCGCTTTCTTTTCTGAGTATATAGCCAAAAGAATTGAAATCAGGGACTCAGATACTTGTACAATCATGTTCATAGCAGTTTGTTCACAATAGCCAAAAGCAACCCACATGTTGTCAGTGGATGGATGGACAAACAAAATGTGTATAATCATACAATGGAACATTATTTAGCCTTAAAAGGGAAGGAAATTCTGACATGTGCTATGACATGAATGAATACTGAAGACATTGTGCTAAGTAAAATAAGTCACAAAATGACCATATGGAATATATGACGTACACAGAGTAGTCAAATTTATAGACAGAAAGTAGAATTCTGATCACAAGGGAGATGGAGTGAGTAGAATTCTGGTCATGAGGGAGATGGAGTGAGGAGGAGAGGGAAAGTTATTGTTTAATGAGTACAGAGCTTTGGTTCTGCAAGGTACAAAGAGTTCTGAATGTGAATGGTGGTGACAGTTGCACAACGATGTGAATGTACTTAATGCCACTGAACTATACACTTAAAAGTGATTATGTGATGAATTTTATGTTGTATGTATTTTACCACAACAAAAACATGTATGTGAAAAAGGATCTGGTCACATCCCAAGGTCTTACAAGTGTAAAACCAGCCAGCTCGCAACGGGCACTGTGCACCTTGCCCTGAGGTTCCCTTTTCTCACTCCTAGATGAAATCAGGGAAACAGAAGAAGAGGAAACTGATGTACAGGAAAGTTTGTCAAGTCAACAAATCTTCCTCTGGCTGCAAGGACTGTTCCTCTTTTCTTTGGTGTGGGCCCTAGCCAGCACCATCAACGCTGACAGCAGGAAGAAATTTGATGTGTATTTCCGCAACCTGATCATGGGCATGGACAATAACCACCCAAGGCCCAAAAGTGTCAAACTCACTAAAAACAACATCTTTCCAGAAAAAGGTAATTTGGTACCTATTTTTTATATTGTAGTATAATAGTTTGAATTACATGTCCCACACCTAATCAAAATATGCAGACCTTGCAAACCCCTTATGAGAGCCAAGGAAGATTTTGCAGCTTTCCCAGGTAAGTTTACTTCTTCATAACTGTTAGGTAAATTCCCAAATATTTCACCTTCTTTGGCACTACTGTAAAAGGAATAGAGTCCTTGACTATTTTTTCAGCTTGACTATTGTTGATACATGTAAAAGCTACTGATTTGTAAGTATTGATTTTATATCCTGATATGCTACTGTATTCTTTGATCACTTCTAAGAGTTTTGTAGTTGAGTCTCTGGGGGTTTCCAGGTATAAGATCATATCATCTGCGAAGAGTGAGGGTTTGATCTCCTCCCTTTTTTATACCCTTGATTGTCTTCTCTTGCCTGATTGCAATGGCTCATATATTTAAGAGGTGGATGGTCCTGAAATCAGAATCTTATGGGATATTTAACTGCTTTTATAATTTAGAAAAAGATGACATAGTTCATTTTTGCAGAAA